>JBAGKO010000008.1:17568875-17580804 GCA_037177275.1 Acacia concinna
GATCTTAATAGAAAAACTCAAGAACCAGGGGTTAGCCATAAATGCAGCAGTAATGAAGACCTCTTAGCAAGAACAAACTCCAAGTACCTACATTTATGAAAAAAAACCAACTAAAAACAGAACATGAAACTAAAAATTTATGAAAACAAAGGCCAACTCCTAGATTCTACAATGAAGAAACAAACTACACCTATTCCTAAAATCAAACTAATGAAAATGGAAACTCAAACCAGAAACCAAGAAACCCAAAAAAAACAATAAAAATAGAAGATACTTCTAGAAAAGAAGAAAACTACCCAATCCTATTTTTTTCTTTGTTTCTTTTACTAAAATGTGGGAGCCCAAGAAGATTTCTTAGGGAACCTTAACTAGTAAGGATCCCCAGCATGGCACCATTTGATGAAGAGCTAGTCGCCTAACTCTTATAAAAAATTACTAAACTAATGCAATATAGAGTGCATAGCTTAGGTCATATCCACAAGGAGCCAATGCAAGTTAATTTCCCTAAAAACTATCTAATTGGACCCATCAATTAACTTAATGATGCAATTTAATCAAGTGACAAAAAGGATGCAAATGGATTCATGACAATGTGGCTACTAAAATATATTCTAGCAAATGAGTTTACAGAATGTAAAACCAGTAAACACTTGAACTAAAATAGTGACTAAAATGAATGGGGAAATCAATGAGAATAGTTGGTTCCCTAGAGACATTTAGAATCTTCCTTGCCTTAATTGGATTGGAGTCACATGTAACTTTGAATTCTTAGGCAGGTTAGCTTACAACTAGCAAGCTATTTACACCATAAACTACACAACTAGCATAGATCAATGATGTGCCTCTTAGATTCAATTATAACATAAATTATTAGTGAATTTCCATGATTCAAGGACACAACTAGCATCATAACAAGAATAGCATGCTCAATTACAATCCTAATCAACTAGACTAGGCATAAGAACCATCAATTACATTGAATTGATCATTAATAGCAAGAGGCAGTATTCAAGTTACAACTAATGGAGATCCAATAACATTAGAGTTCAAAATTCCTTTGCATATACACACATGATTTCTAGCTGAATCATATTGAATTGAGCCACACAATTAGCATAACGAGATTCAACAATGTGTAGAATACAAATTATGCAAGAGAAGGAAAAGAAACTTTTGACTCACAATAAGCATATAGGCTCGAATTCCATGCTATCACTAGGAAAACAATATGAATTTAGCTACTCATGGACGAAGTAAATGAGAAAAGATCAAATCCCTGATTCTAGGTATAATTGTGCACTCTTGCTTTTAGTCCTTTGCAATTAAAGCCCAATTTATTTTCACTCTAATTTTTTCAAGCTTATCTATAATAAACCAAAGAATTTGTAACACCAAATATCCTCAATTTAAATGCTAGAGGGAAATGACAAAAATACCCTTTTAATCCATAATTTCATGTTTTCCAAATTAATCCACAATAATTTCAATTTATTCATCTAATACACTTTAAACACAATTTAATCAATCAAAACTCTCCAAATACATGGAATTAAATGGTTAAAATATAGATTATCATTCCCTTTTAGGCATGAGAAGAAAGGATATAATTATTTATTTTCTTTGTTTTACAAAAAAGTTGAAACCTAAAATCACTCACACGTACGTATGTATATAACTGGATCCTTGGTTAAAATTAGCCAGGGATTACTGTTTGACGTTATATTAAAAGTCCAAAACGTATTAATCTGAGCCCCAAAATTGTGTGAATACTGAATTATGATTTTGCATGGAATTAATCGTAGCAAATGAAAGGCTTTACATTGCATGATCATAAGGAATTATTGAAGGTTATATTAATACCATTCAGAATAAGGGATCGGGATATTACGAAAAATTAAAAAAGAACAAGGGACCAGGAGATAACTAGCATAGGCCAAATATGCTTAGAGTCTTGTGGTAACCGGCGTTGATGGTTTTATTTTGTTTTAAGAATTATGTTTGAGAATTAAATCAAGTTTGTGAAACAAATATCGGATAAGCTATGCTTGGGCCAAGGGAAAGTAGCTGGCGATGTAAACTTCACGAAAATAAGTGTTTTTTCTTGCTTCTTTGATCAATCTGTTATCCCTAGTGTGGCATGAACTAATCCATACACACGCACGCAATTTTTTTTGGGGTTTTTTTTTTTTTGTGGGGGGGGGGGGGATTAAGGTGACCTCATTCCAAGGATTGTATACGTGCGTCAACATCTAAATTCTAAACCAACATAATTATGTCCCAGAGGAAGTGGGGCCAATCTAACGGATATAGAATTTTGAGTTGACGCTATCTTACACGACTCTTTCAAGACACAATATATTGATTCACTAAATAACTTGTTAGTTGCTTTGTACATATATATGTTCATCTAAGTGTCTTTAAATCTGGTCAAAATAGGATGTTATCATATTGAAAACGTTACAACTTAATCCATCCATCCGGTCTTATACGGTGTTTCAGGGCATCTTGCATACAGGTTGAGGAAAGTTGTTAAATTGCTTTATTAGTTTTAAATTGTATCTCAATATTCCAATAATACCCCAATTAATTAAAAAGGACATATAAATATCATTCATTTTTATAGCTTGTAAAACTTTATGCATACAGCGTAAAATGGAAGATCCTTTAATTTTCTGAGAAAACACCTTATAATTTCAACTTCCATTTATTTTTGAAAGAGGCCTTATATAAGGGACTGGACGGACTGAACCGTGGCAAAATTTCGAGGGTACAGTCCATGATAACAAAAGAAAGTGATATTCATATCAGGTGTATGGTAAGAGTACACTAAAAAAATTAGTGAATTAGTGATGAAATTGTACGATTTTGTCCCTAAATAGACCATTACTACTTATTCAATTAGTGACAGAATTGGTTAAAAAACTGCCTTTTTAAGTGCTATATATATAAATTGTTCAATGAAAGAGCGAACGGAATAAACCAGATATATGAACTCTGAATTCCGTCACTAATAAACTTTGTTTTTTTGGGTAGTGGTTATATAAATTGTTCAAGAAAAAGACGAATGTAATAAACCAAATATATGAACTTTGAAGTCATTCTCCGTTTAATTAGTTCCATAAGGAAGGCCATGCCCCTTTGGTTCATATATACAAGCAACCTAAATTAAATAATCAGACTTATACTCGCTCCGTCCCTAGTTATAAAGTCCTTTTAACTGAACTGTGGGTTCTATAAAACAGTTAAAATTACATGAAAGTAGTAATATGTAGGAAATATATATATATATTTAAAAAAGCTCTTATTTATGAATGAGTAATAATGAGAAAATGATGAAAGAGAATGCATGGTGAAGGATGATGTGAGAGAATAAAGGAAATGAACATTGATATGGGAAGCCACCTATGAGTTAATTAATTAATAGATTACGCCGCTCTAGTGCCTTTTGTTGAGTGAACTAATAATTTGTTCGGTTCACATATGTGTGTGCTCGTGGTTAATTTTGATTTTGAGCCTTTCAAGCCTACTTTTGGACTTTGAGCTTCTGCTACAATTACATATATTCATTGGTTGTTTTTTAAGGGAATGATCAAGTAAATGGATCACACATTATAATTCTGTACATTTGCAGTTTTGAATTGAAACGAAAGAGAATGAAAAGGATGCATTGTTGAAAGTGCTGCATTAATTAATTAGTACACTATTAATTCACAGTGCTGCATGTGCAAGTATGATATGTTAATTCTCTGACGTCGAATAAAGAAAGTAAGTGTATGTTATCCAACATTATTATGTGAAAGAGAAATACAAAGACAAAAAGGGTTAACTACTGAAAATACTGAAATTTCAAACTTCATATATTATATAATTGTTATGTGTCTTACATTACATAGTTCAGAAGTGAGACCATGAGACACAACCGACAACTGAAATTTCTTTTACCTATTATAACAAAATACTAAAATATATCAGCAAGAACTAACCAAGCACAAAGTTTGCAATAATAACGTGACAACCAACAAAGCATTATGGGACCCAAAAAAAAAAAGTCAACAGCAAGAGAACAGGACCAAGAAAAGCAGTAAGCCACTATATAAAACGAAGTATTTTTATGAACTAAATCTTCATCTTCATGAAAAGCATTTCAGTGGCTTTAATCAACGTCTAGTTATGTCCTGGTCCTGGAGGGCTTGGACCAGTGCGGTCACCTTCCAATAACCTTGGAATACTATGTTTCGCATCTAGAAGATCTTCCATAATTGATCTCCTCACAAAGATACCCTCAATCGAATCTCGGGAAACATCTGGATGCTTCTCTAACGTGTTAACAAGTGGCCTTGCCATCATCACAGGAACAAGACACAGCTTCCAAGAGAGAAGCAGAAGAACTAAATATATGGCCATGGATGGGATTCTTGCAGGCATGATTAGCATGTAAATACACTTATATATGTATAATGATACTGAGACTCAAGTGAAGGCTGTTTTGTTCACTTAAGAATGTTTGAGGCTATTTGAGAAGAGGGTGTGGTGTGTGTTTGTATTTATATTGGTCTTGATTGTTGAATAATACCGAACCATTCAGCTATGATATTTACATGCATGCATGGGAAAATTAGGTTTTAGTTCAGAGGGAAAGAACCTAGGCAATTAAAAGGTTATGGTTCTAGAATAGTCAAATATTTTTTTTCCTCGCTTCTCTGATTAATCTGCTAGCTTATCCTAAAACAAGAAAAATAATACTAATCCTCATCAAAAAATAAAAGGAAAAATTATATTAATACAATTCAATATTAGGCGATTGCATGTGTTGTTATATTTCGCTGCATGCGATTAAAGGAAAACACTTACCTCTATTTCATTTAAATTATTATGAAAAGCATCATAATTAAAAAGAAACACATAGCAACCCTAAGTGAAATCTTAACAAATCACTTAATTAAGATTGTGACATGACAAAGTTGATTGATGCAGAATTGTGTAAAGAGAAACGAAGTTAATCGATCGATCTGAATTAGATGTATTTGATACGACTCTTCCAAGGTCACTAAAAATACGAATAATTAAAAAGAAGAATTATGCCTAATATGTTGGGTGAGGTGGATCTAAACTTGTCAAAATAAGACAAGTTTCCAAACTTGTGCAAATTGATTGTTGTTGTAGTGGAATTTTTGTGGAAATGCATATGAAAAATTTCGAGTTCATTGTAATTATATACATTAATTGTGTGTAAACATCTGATTTAATATATTGACTCTCAAATTAAATATGGTATTATATGATTTAAAAAATTTTCTGTATACTTAGAATCCATATATTACTCTTTTGGCACAATTGAAATTCATATATATATATACATATATTGGAAAAGTAGAAGATCGAGTCAAATAGCCATCACTCTAGCCTCCCTGGTAATGCATTACACTGTATAACTTTCACTGCATATCATGAATCATCCTCCTTTTTCTTCTATATGGTATAAGCCATCCCCACCTTTTTTTTTTTTGGAGACATTATTGAAAGCAAAAAGACTCAGTTTCAAAAAGATTGTGTAAGTTATAGTTTGAATTTGGCCTTAAACATTCTCTTTTATGCTATGACGTATTAGGTATTAGACTTTAGGACATCAAGGAACTAGAGTACGTAAAGATGGTTTATTTTGCTCTAGCTAATTTGCTAAAAGGTCCAAATCATGCGCCCATTATATTTTGTCTTGTCGGCTGCAATAGTGTTTACGTTCCTTGATTTGCTTCTTCACCAGCCGCATACAATTTCACAGCATCTTTTGAAAACCCATAAATTCAATATTATTGTTAGTACTATTGGAAAATTTTAAGAGATTTAAGCTAGATAATTAATTATAGAGAATAGGTAGTGCATCACACTGCGCTCGATCATCCTTTAATTTCCTTGGATATCGCAAAATATTTAATTAGGCCAGCATCATTTTAGAGTCCACTTGAGGGGTATTAATTATGTTGTTCAATATTACTCCTCTTTATAGTACATTAATTCGCTATGAGAGAGAATGCAATACAAATAAATGTGAAAATTATTTACTTAAATATGGGTAAGATTAGAAATTTGTTTTATTTTTAGACAAAGTTAATGACTTAATCACTCGTCCTTAATTTCCTTGAGGTTAAAATTATAAACATCTATTGTTGCAAAATGTTATGTTAAAATTATACCACAGAATTTAGCAACAGAATTGTATAATTCCATCTTTAAATAACCCATCACTAATTAATAAATGATGGAATTTAGTCGCTAAGTTAATTTAGGGGCGGAATTCTCTCACTAAATTATGTCACTAATAAATAATTTTTTGTAGTGTTAATTTCAAATCAGTGGATCACCCCAATTTATGTAGAATTGAAAGGAAAAGCTAATCATATTAGTCTAACATCTCATCTAAAAGAAAATTAAAATGATTATTTTTATTTTTATTTTTGTTTTTTAATAAATACTCTTAACAAAATATACTAAAATTTTATACATTAAATTTTACAATGTCAAAAAAGAAAAATTGAAAGAATTACTTGAACCCTATTGATAAATATAATTAATTTTTTAATATAGTCTTTATTTTTATTTTATTAATGCTTGTCTTCTGATTTATATTATTAACTTAGTTTGATAATCTTGTAATGACGAGTAATTGAATATTATAAAATGAACAAGATTGTTTGTCATTCTCAATCCTCATTTACAAAACCTTTCTCATTCCATCTTATACGTGTGATAGACAGTTAATTAATAATCAATTAGAAGAAATAGAATGATTTCAAAGAATATTAATTATGAGGTTGAGAATTCTCCTCTACCAACTAAAATAAATAGAATTATAGAAAGTTAATGATTTCAGTTTCAAGTCCCTGATGAATAGTTAGAATTCCATGATACAAGATGAGACGTATACATATATAAAGGTACTTTGTGTTTCTGCATCTGCTTTTCTTTTCTGACCTTCAGCATTTCCTTTTATTAATGCCATACACATTATGTTCAACCTTCTACATTTCCTCTTCAATAATTTACAAAAGAAATGCAACAGACCCATTTTTTGGTCTAGTCTGCATTTCGGCTAATCTTTGTTTGATCAGACTATATATATACACGCATGAACAAATTAACACGGTTCATGCTGCTACAGAAGATGTCACCTGTGCGTACTATAGACACATGGGTGGATTTGTTTTTGGATCAAATATAGAAACTAAATGCATATTAATGAACCAAATTGTTCATTATTAAAGGAAAAATTATTCGTAAATAATTTATTCTTACTCAAATAAAATCATAATAAAGACAAAAAAGAAGGCTTCAATAACTAAGGTGCACCACACGTGTATTTCATTCATCAAATAGAATACCAATTCGGAGACAACATAATCTCCACCGTATAACCTGAAACAACAGTACTACGTATTGATCAATCACACTTATGCAATCACAACTATTTTGGTGCTTTTATACGCACATTACAACACAAGAATTTGAACTTAACACTTCTTACAAACTATGCATCCAAGATTATTTTATTTAAGATAAACTACCAGAAATATAAATCTCTCTCTTTGTGTAACTGACTAAATATGGCTAGGTGGTACATCATGCCCTGGTCCACCATTGCTAGGACCAGAATTATCAAGAACTATTTGAGGAGAGAAAACTTTGTTATTATTTGAGCTTAGAGTTCAGCTCTTTACAACCTTATTGTTTGGTGACTCTAGAAAGATCTGACCCACTGAGTTTTGCTTATTATTAGCATCAGAAAGGGATCGTGCCATCCATTATGCCATGCATGGAACTCAACCTGCATAAGAGAATGAGAACGAGAAGGAAGGCAAAAGATTGAGGTCTAGCAGCCATAACTGATCTAATGGGATCGAGGTTTATCAAAAGCTACAAGGTTTTTCTAATGTTGCATGAGTAAGTGAGAAAGAAGAAGCAAGATTCACTTCTATTTATAGTGTGGTTTAGATCGGAGCAGTGATTGTGTTCAACTGTTCATTGCTAACACAAGTGACAGTAGGCTACAATCAACATCAAAATATAGGTTTTCTAGTGCAAAATTGCTCTCTATACAGCCTTTTTGCGTGCGCCAGTGGGTTGAAGTTTTAATTCTGATAACGGGACTTTAGTTATAATTATCGGAGGGAACAGTGTAACCTTAGTGTAACTTAATTTGTTGTTCTCATTTTATTTTTAAAGCTGTCATAGTTTGTAAAACCGTTTATCGGAGTTTGTAATAAATTAATTACAATATTATTCGCTCATAACCATATATTAGTTTGCACTACAAAATAAGTCCTATATTTAAAAAGGGAGGTAGCATTTTGTAACTATAGCTGTCAAAATGGGCTAGTTCAGCCCTAATGGGCTAGCACTTTATGGGACATGGCTTGAAAAAGCCAGACTCAAAAAGCCCATATACCATAACACCATCATATTATTGAATCACGGCTCTTAGACATACCGGCTTAGGGCTAGCTTGTGGACTTTCAGTTTTATTAATTTTTTTAAAATTTTTTGAAATATAAAAAATATTAAATTTCCTAAAATTTGTAATTCAAAACATATATATTAATAATATAAAGTGCCAAACTATTGTCCAAATTAAGCTTCTTTTTTGATGGAATACAAATTAAACTTCAATACTAATAAACTGTTATCCGTTAAAAAATATTAACATCAAATTTTTAATGGTCAATGTTACTACATAATCATATGGTTATGTTTCTTGCACGCCATTTACAATCATGTACATTTGGATGCGTTATGAAGAAGTCACACACCCCGCATATAGTCAAAAAAGTTAAAAGAGCTTGAAAATGTTCAATTTCCGAAAGTTCTCTATTGAGCGGGTAGAGGTACAAATATTATGGTACATTGAACTCAACCTGTGTTGGACAAAAGAGAAAATGAAAAACGAACTCAACATGTCACATGTGGGCTGATAATTCATATTTCTATAACGTAATTTCATGCATTTTGGAGAGTTTTTATTAATTAAATTGAGTGAAAAGTGCATTAAAATACATAATTTAAAATTATGTGGAATTAATCTAGCAAGCATGAAGTTTTGGCTAAAATAGTAATTTTGTCATTTCTCTTAACATTTAATTTAAGGATATTTGATATTACAAATTCTTTGGTTTTATTACAAATTAGCTTGGAAAACAATTAGAGATAAAAGAAATTAGACTTTAATTGTAAAAGACTACAAAGTAAAAGGACAAAATTATCCCTAATTCATGGAGCTCCAGATCTCTACTCAGACCCATGACCCATTTGTTATATCATAACCTGGATATCGAAGAGAAAAGCAGATCGCGTTCACGCATTTTTTTGATTCACCATCGTATTCACATTCATCATCATCTCAGTCACAACAAACAAACCCATCTCCCTTCAAATTGTGATTTCTCCCTCAATTCTTGATGAATTTGACTGATTCCAAAGGCGTTGGATTCACAAGACATAGGCTCTCCTCTTCCAATAATTCTTCTGTTCTGAATCGCATCATAGAGGCTGGGCTCCAGGCCCAAATCATCTCTGAATTCCTCTGGATGTTAACCTGTGGTTGGAGCTAATTCTAGTGGAATTGGGGTTAGATTGGGGATGGAATTCATCCTTCTAATGACGATGATGCTTCATAGGGCCATGAGAGGCTGAGTTGGTGTGGTTTTCCTAGAGACAAAAGAAGGATCCGAGCCTGATTGATCTTTTACGGGGAATGTGGACTTCTCTCATGTTGTAATCCTTCTATCTAGTTGATTTGTGGTATATTTGGTTAGTTATCAAGTGTATTACAATGA
The DNA here is from genome assembly GCA_037177275.1 of Acacia concinna. Taxonomy (NCBI): domain Eukaryota; kingdom Viridiplantae; phylum Streptophyta; class Magnoliopsida; order Fabales; family Fabaceae; genus Acacia; species Acacia concinna. The sequence continues at coordinate 17,578,700 of JBAGKO010000008.1, forward strand.
ACTACTAGTTGTTTCTTTGATTATGAATTACAACAAGTTTATGACTCAATGTTTGCACTCTGAATTCTGTTGGTTCCTAGTTGGAATATGTTCTTTATTGATTAAATGGTTAATGGCTTCATATCATATTGCTACATGCTAGTCTAGTTGTTCAATCATTCAAAGAATTGAATTTAAAGTGCATAATTGAGATTCGTAGTAGTACAAAAGGTAACTAAGATTCATGCGAGTTGTATGAATTTTATGCATCAATAACTTGTGAGTTGTATGTAAAACCCTATTTCTTAATAGACTTTATAGGTTAATTGGTAATGACTTTGAACCATGAAGCCAGGTTTGATCATGGGGAGTAAAACAATTTCATAAATAGTTTAGTAAATTTAATCCAAACACGGGGTTTGAACCTATAACATGAATGGATTTTTCTGAATAATTTTAAACTCTTTAAATCAGATTCAAAAATAGTTGACCAATGGTTCAAACTCTTTATTATTAACCCTTTATTGTACTAAACTATATTTGGTAATAACAGAATTCCTTTTCTCTAACCACTTTATTCTATTTTCCATTTTACGCTTAATCACTTAATAAGTTATGGACTCGTCCATACACGTGACCATAACTACATTATGAATTATACCTAGTAATTACAGAGCCAAATCTACTATGTTTACTGTAATTACTACTACTTTGTTTGCTATTACTACCATTAAACGGCCATCAATGAAGACGGCACTTACTTGTAGGTACCTGAGCATTGTTATTCCTCATTAGTGAGGAAATTACAATCCGATAATCCTATACAAATTTCGCTAATACAAACAATAGCCTTACAAGACTAACCAAAATATAAGTATAAAAGGAAATATTATACAAACAACCAACAAAATAAGCTATTCCAGCTTCACCACCTTCTTACTTATTAGCAATTATTACTCCTTTGCCTTTTGAGCTGCTTCCCTTTGTTGTATATTAATCGGGGAAAGGGGTGAGATTCTTGAGAATCCTTGCAGTAACTATAATCTATCATATATTATGCAAGTTCACAAAGCATGCAAAACAAGCCATCCCATAACAGTCATTTAATTCCTCACAATCAACAATCATCATACAACATTTTCAATCGTCAAGGACATACACTCCATAATCTTTAACAGTCAACAATTTTATGCAGCATAATCAGTCATCATGAAAATAGTCATTCATCACATCAGTAGTGCAACGGGACTCATGGTCCTCCTTTCACCTCAAGCATATATTCATAAAACGAATATAATTAATGGCACATACAAACATGCAGAACAATTACATAATATTGATGAGAAAAAGTTATTACCTGTCGACCTTCCGATTATTTTACCTTCGCCAATCCCTTTTCCTGTTTGTTGACTTTTTGAGCTCAGGCAAATGTCAAATCCTATATTTCATAATTTCATATAGAGAGAAGTCAATGTCTATTGTAACATTAATAACATAAGTGTATTTATGTTATTCTTGACCCACTCATAAATCTTGTCATTTTATTTTACATTGTTGGTTATCACTAATAATTCATTTACTTATACCCCTTAATTATTAACAGAATCTACCCCAAATGGTCATTGAATTTAGAAAATTCATAACTTGAAATGGGGAGATCCAAATAGCATGATTCTTATCTCTAATTAACCCTTACTAAGTCTATTATAAGGTCAATTATTTATTAGTGTCTAGTTATGAAGACCAATTTTGAATTATGAACAATGCAAATCACTATCCTACTGGAAGTAGAGAATTTTTCCAGGTTCCTAATGTGAATTTGAAAAATTCACAACTCCCTCCAGGAAACTCCAAATAAGGTGATTCTAAGTTCTATGTAACCATTATCAGGTCCATTTTATAGGACAAATAATTTAAAAAAATTAAATTATACAAGTAAACTTCAAAAATGGGCTTTAATTCTAACTATTCATACTGACTCTCAGATCTTTCTCTGTTTCGAAGCCCTAAATTCCAAAAATCATAACTATTTTTCTAGAGATCCAATTGGTACGTTATTGGACTCATGTTAAAGCTCAAGATGTATACTAATAGCTCACCAAATTTCATAAGAAACAAGAATGCTT
>JBAGKO010000008.1:17590986-17610609 GCA_037177275.1 Acacia concinna
ACAATGTGTGTGCTGCCGGCTCCAGGTACGTCCTCTTACCGCCATCTCTCACTTGTGGATGTAACTGTTTTCTCATTCCCATTTTAACCATATCAAGTCTCGCAATAAGACCCTCTTTACTCTTCCCTGGTATATGCAACAATGTATCAACAAGGCTGTCACAAATATTTTTCTCGACATGTATTACGTTGATACTGTGTCTCACATCAAGAATGTGCCAATAAGGAATATGAAAGAATATTGACCTCTTCTTCCATGCACTTTCCTCACCCACAGACCTCTTACTCTTACCGAAGATGACATTGATATGATTGACACGACTATAAACTTCCTCCCCAATTAATGCCTGTGGAGCCATCCTATTCTCTAGTAAGCCGTTAAATCTTTTTCTCAACCTATAGTACGGGTGGTACCGATGAAGAAACCTCCTGTGACCAATGTACACTATTTTTTTGTCATGTTTAAGTTGATGGGAGTATGTATTTACTTCACAAATGTGACAAGCTTTGTGCCCCTTGACACTATACCCCAACAAGTTGCCATATGTAGGAAAGTCGTTTATCGTGGTGAAAATGTGAAAATCATTGCACGAAGTTTAAAGGACTCCTGTGTATAAGAATCAAACACATCTACGCCTTCATCCCACAACTTTTTTAAGTCATCAATCAAAGGCGCCAAATAGATGTCGATATCATTTCCAAGCTGTTTGGGGTCCAGAAATCATCATAGAAAGCATCATGTACTTGCGTTTCATACATAACCAAGGAGGCAAGTTATATATAACCATGAGAACAGGCCATGTACTATGAGTGCTACTAAGAGTGTCGTACGGGTTGATGCCATCTGTACAAAGGCCAAGCCAGAGATTTCTTGGCTCACTACCAAACTGCTGGAACATTTCATCTATTTTCTTCCACTGTGGTGAGTCAGCTGGGTGTTAAAGATATTTCCCATCACATACTCTCTTATACAATGCCACCTCAACTCCTTTGATGTTGTCATATTCACGAACAACTGCTTAAACTGTGGTATTATTGGAACATACCATAACACCTTTAATGGCTGACTTTTAGATGTCTCTTCACCACCACTGTCATCCTTCTTTTTGTATCGTGCAATTCTATTTATCGAGAATTCAATCAAACCTTCATACCATTTCCTGTATAAGACGCATTTATTGGGACAGACGTGTATCATTTTATACTCCATACCTATTACAGAAGAGATTTTCTTGGCCTCATACATTTTATGTGGAAACACATTGTCTTCTGGAAACATATCACACAACAACTCAAGCAACAATGTGAACTGCTATCAGTCCACCTATAGGTTGCCTTTAAGTTGACCAAATGCAAAACTGCTAACAACTGAGTATGCTTAGTACAACCTGGGTACAGAGGAGTCTCTGCATCACTCCGAACACTTTCATGTATAGGTGCGTGTGAAGGAAAAGATTCAAACTCAACATCATGAATCATTCTCCGCATTTTATCATCAACACAACCGTCCACATCCTCTTTCTGTTGAGAAGTAAAAGTAGTGACTTTCTCACCATGCGATATCCACTTTTTGTACTGAAGATTTATTCCATCACAAATTAGGTGATCCCTTATATCATCGACATCCTGATGACTCTCATTTAAACAGTTCACACAAGGACAAAAATGCATCCCCTTTTTGTTAGGTGCATTCCTTTTAGCAAATTCAATATCTTCCACTCCTTTTTCATACTCTTCACAAGCTCTCAAGGCGTTCAATCAACTATGATCCATTCTTCTACGTACCTTCTAAGACATTTTAAATAACACTAAACTTTAAAATAATCGTGGATAATGAAAAAGAATTACATTTTACTCATTCATTTTTTTAAAAAAATTGGCAACATTTCCACTTATAATGAAGATATCCACAAATTTCAGACACAGTCCAATTCAATTCAATTCAAAGAATATTATAGCAAAACAATACAAAACAATATATATCAATTCCTTTCCACTCATTCCGTTTTTTTTAAAAAATCGGCAGCATCTCCCCTTATAAATAAGATATCCATAAATTTGAAGAACAACCCAAACCAGTTCAATTCAAAGAAAACATATTAAAACAACAATCATATAGTAGCATAATAAAAAATTATCATCCACACCAGAGGGAATTGTTCTTATACTCCTCACATGTCTAACAATCAACATTATTATCATAAACAATAACTACCAACCATCAAGCATAACCAAGTAATGTGATTCCACATCTCTTCCACACCAGAGAGAGACAGATTGAGGCACTTACTGCTTGGTGAAGATAGTTTTGCTAGGTGGAGTTGGATTAGTGGCTCTTCACGGTGGTGGGTCACGGCATTGGGAATGAGATTGGTCACAAACAATAGCGAATGGTGGTTGATGGCCTTGGGGCTTAGGAGAATGGTGGTTTTAGTGGTGGAGATCGGCGGCATCGAGACCGAAGGAGTATCACTGCTTTAGGCAGCTTCGAGACCAAAAGAGTACTGCTACAGATTGGCGGTGTTAGGACCAAGGGAATACTGCTGCAGATAGGCGGCGTCAGGAACCTTAGGTCGGCAAGACTTAAAAAAAGGTGAAGGGCGAGCTCGGAAAAGAAGGGAGTATGGTGGCTAACGATGGCAGACGGTGGCTTTAGTGTTTGGAAGAAGAGGGGACTTGCGGCGGGACTTGGATTTCTGAATGAGAGTAGAGTTGTTGAGACTGAAGGAGGAGGTAAGTAAACCTCTTCCATGTCCCAAAATTGGATTTGGGATGTAGAAGAGTCTTTCCACGTCCCAAAAGTTCATTTGGGACGTGGAAAATGTGAGCTTCCGCGTCCTAAACTTACTTTGGGAAGCGAAATCTCCATTTTCCACATCCCAATTTAAATTTGGGGAGCCTCCACGTCCCTAACTCTATTTTGGATGTGGAATGCCGTCCTCGTCTCACATATAACGTCCCTTTCTAATATAAATCCATTTGTAACTACTAAAATTACAAAAATGCCACCACTTTTATTTTTTACATCCCTTTTTCATAAAAGGGATGTCTTTTAGGGATGTGCAAACTATTTTTTGTAGTAGTGCATCCATAATTAATAAAAACCCTATGATTGAGTGACTAATCATCGTTTCACTTAGCATGTATCTATCATCTAGATACATCATGGTGCATGCATTAGTTGGCTAACCCTAGTCAATAGGTCTCCGTCCCTAAGGACTATAAGCTCATTGCATTCATTATGTTAAAGATGTCTCCATGAGAGATAATCTCTTAGGACCACGATGCATCATTAAAACATTCTTATTTTGATATAGGCCTTGGACACAAAAATTATTTCAGTAACCTTTAGTCGAGTGGTGGCATAGGTCACTCGCTGGCTATTGGGCTCTTCATTCTCCCTATGAGGTACTAGGCCTCTTAAGGGAATGAAGTTTCCTAAGTGTCCTTCGCCCATGTAAAAATTGGGAGTCTTTAAATGAATTATTTTTTTATAGGCCTTGGACACAAAAATTATTTCAAAATCCTTTAGTTATGTGGTGGCATGGGCCACTTGCAAGCTATTTGGCCCTTCATTCTCCTTACGAGGTACTAGGCCTTTAGAGGAAATGAAGTTCATTAAGTGTCCATCGCCTATATCAAAATTTAGAGTCCTTCTCCTGTGCATCATCAAATCATTCATGCTTTTTTTATACAGGCCTTACACACAAATCATTTTGAAAACCTTAAGTAGTGTGGTAGCATAGGCCACTCGTAGGCTATTTGGCTCTTCATTCTCCCTATGAGGTACTAGGCCTCTTAAGGAAAATAAGTTTCTCAATTAACCATCTCCCATATCAAAATTTGGAGTCTTTGTCTAATGCATCATTGAACATTTGTAGCTTTAACTTATTTTGATGTAGGCCTGAGATACAAATCATTTTGAAAACCTTTGGCCATGTGGTGGCATAGGCCACTCACAAGCTATTGAGCTCTTCATTCTCCCTATGAGGGTATTGGGCCTTTAGAGGAAATGAAGTTTCCTTCTTTTAAAGTATCCATCACCCATATCAAAATTTGAAGTCATTACATCCTATGCACCATTTAATAATTCTTAATCACTTTACTTCATTTGATATAGGCCTTGGAAACAAAAATTAGTTCAAAAAATTTTGGCCATGTGGTGGCATGGACCACTCACAGGCTATTGGGCTCTTCATTCTCTCTATGAGGGTATTGGGCTTTTGGAGGAAATGAAGTTTCTTTCTTTTAAAGTTTCCATTGTCCATATTAAAATTTCAAGTCATTGCATCCCATGCATCATTAAATAGTTTATTATCATTTCACTTCCTTTGATATAGGCCTTGGAAACACAAATCATTTTGAAAACTTTTGGCTGTGTGGTGGCAGGGGTCACTCGCAAGCAATTGGGATCTTTATTCTCCTTATGAGGTAATGAGGAAATGAAGTTTCTTTCTTAAGTGTCCATTGCCCATATCAAAATTTGAAGTCCTTAAAACCCATACATCATAATTATATAATGTTTTTTGGTTATTAGCTTTACGCACAAAAACCATTTTGAAAACCTTTAGCCATGTGGTGGCTTGGGCTACTGCATTCTCCCTACGAGGTACTGGGCCCCTCAAGGAAATGAAGCTCATTGTTTTTTAGTGTCCATGCATATTGAAATGAGCCCTACTCCTTTTGGGCTCATCATTAAAGCATTATAATCATTTCACTTCATTTGATATGGGCTTTAGACATAATAATAAATTTCAAAACCCAGAGCCATGTATAGGCCTTGGCCAATTGTAACATCCTGATATATTTAGCTTCTCAAATAAGAGATTCAGGGTGAGAAAATGGTCAGAATCAGTAGAAGAAAGATAGATTTACCAACTCTTGAAGTGAAATCAGGGGAAGGACGTGTTCAAAAAGAGAAAATTCGATAAAGTTAGAGTTTGCGTTTCGGTCAGGTTTGAGAGCAGCAAATTTTTTTATAAAATCCCAAAAAAAATAATAGAGTGTCCAGAACCGCATTTGAAGCTCATAAGATATTTTACAGTTCAATGAATTTTTAGTGAATTTTTTATTCTTTTAATAATTTTTTGCCAGACTGAGGTTTTGGCCAGAAATTAATTCTATTAGATATATAAGGGACTCATTGTTATAGATTGTGATTGGAAAAAATTAGTATGATATTTCATAGAATTTCTAAAACTATATCAAGCCCAAAAGGAGGTTTATAGATATCGGTAAAAATAGCTAGGATTGAATTTTGCCAGTAAAAGGACATTTTTGAAGAAAAGTTAATTCTAGGAGTTCTAGGTGTCCAAAAATTCTGAAATTCATATGAGAGCTTTTCTAGCATATTTATGGATTTTTTTTTAAATTTTCAGAATTTTCCTTCCAATATATAATTTTCTGGAATTTTGGAGATTTTTTAATTGGTTCGGTGGAAATTGCAAGAGGAAATTGGACCAAGCCCCTATTGGGCCAAAGGGCCACAAAATTCTGCTTCAAAATGGGTTGAAATGTGTGAAAAAAGAAAAAAAGAAGAAGAAGAAAAACTAGAAGGGACACATCGCCCAATCTATTAAGAGAAGTAAATTCATCCTTGTGGATGAGATTATTGTTTGCCTACATCCTTTATTGGAGAATAGTGACACCCTTGTTTTTTTTTTGTAAGTAAATTCAAGGCATTAAGTGTGCATGCTCTTTGATGATTATTCACTGTCACTAAGTTTCCACCTAATAATATGATAAGCGTGTTGTTTTACGATTTAATGTGTTATCCATGTGATTTTCTTTATCACTTTTTTCAGTATATAGCTTGCAAGGATAAAAGGTATGTGCTTACTATTTCTTGACAAGTTTTCTTTTTGGTTTGCTGAATTATTGTTTGTATGTTACCAATAAAAAATTAAAATAAACAACGGAAGGGGTTATTCTCAAATTAAATGATGTTTTTCTTCCAAAATGTTTTTCTAATGATAAAATAAAAAGTGTCTTTATTAAATATAAGTCTAAGAATGTACCAATTGGATGTCTAGAAAAATAGTTATGATTTTTGGAAGTTAGGGCTTTGAATCAAGGAAAAATCTAAGAGTCATATGAATAGTTAAACTTAAAGCCCATTTTTGCGATTCATTTTGCATAACTTGATTCTGTAAATTATTTTTCATATAAAGGAGGCTTAATAATGGATACATAGAACTTGGAATCACCTTAATTAGAGTTTCCTAGAGGGAGTTATGAATTTTTCAAATTCACACTAAGAATCTAGAAAAAATCTGTGTTTCCAATAGAACAGTGATTGGCATTGTTCATAATTCAAAATTTGTCTTCATAACTGGACACTAATAAATAATTGACTTTAAAATAGACTTAGTAAGGGTTAATTAGAGATAAGAATCATGCCATTTGGATCTCTCCATCTCAAGTTCTTAATTTTCTAAGTTTAGTGTAAATTGGTGCAGATTCTATTAATGATTAAGAAGTATAAGTCAAGGGATTATTTAATGACAACCAACGATATAAAATAAAAGGACAAGATTTATGAGTGGGTCAAGAATAACATAAATACACTTACATTATTAAGGTTAGAATAGACATTGACCTCTCTCTATATGGAATTATGAAATATAGGATTTGACATTTGCCTGAACTCGTAAAGTCAACAAATAGGAAAGGGGATTGGTGAAGGTAAAATAGCTGGAAGGTTGACAGGTAGTAACTTTTTCTCATCAATAATATGTAATTGTTCTTCAAGTTTGTATGTGCCATCGAATATATTCGTTTTACGTACATATGGTTGAGGTGAAAGGTGGATCGTGAGTCACGTTGCATTACTGATGTGATGAATGATTGTTTTCATGTTGACTGATTATGCTGCATAAAACTGTTGACTATTAAAGATTATGGACTGTATGTCCTTGATGACTGAATATGAGCATGATAAATGCTGACTGTGAGGAATTAAATGACTGTTATGGGATGGCTTGTTTTGCATGCTTTGTGAACTTGCATAATACATGATAGATTATAGTTACTACTGGGATTCTCAAGAATTTCACCCCTTTCCTGAATTCATATACCCTAAATTCATATACAGCAAAGGCAAGTAACTCAAAAGGCAAAGAAGTAATTATTGCTGATAAGTAAGAGGTGGTGAAGCTGGAATAGTTATTTAAATGTTGGTTGTCTGAATAATAATTTCTGTTATACTTATATTTTGGTTTGACTTGTAAGGCCACTATTTGTATAAAATATAACTGTAGTTAAATTTGTATAGTATTAGTGGATTGTAATTTCCTCACTAAGGAGGAATAACAATGCCCAAGTACCCACAGGTAAGTGACGCCTTTATTGATCGCTATTTAATGGTAGTAACAGCATGCAAAGTAGTAATAATTATAGTAAGCATAATAGAGTTAGCTATGTAATTACCAGGCATAACTCATAATATAGTTATAGTCACATGTATGAAATAGTCCATAACTTAATAAGTAATTAAGTGAAAAATGGAAGATAGAATAAAGTGGTTAGAAAAAAGAAACTCTATTACTACCAAATATAGTTTAGTACAATAAAGGGTTAATAATAAAGAGTTTGAACTACTGTTTAACTATTTTTGAATCTGATTTTAAAAGTTCAAATTTATTCAGAAAAATCCATACATGTTACAGGTTCAAACCCTGTGTTTGGATTAAATTTATTGAACTATTTATGAAATTGTTTTACTTCTCAAGATCAAACCTGGCTTCATGGTTCAAAGTCATTACTAATAAACCTATAAGGACTATAAGAAAATAGGGTGTTACAATTTGAAACATATAAATCAATAAATGGAGCTGTTAATCAATATCCGAGACAAAGAATCCGAACTTGCGGCTAAAAATCCTTCATATTTTTAAGTTGGGTCCACCATGAGCAAAAATACAAAATTAATAATTAATATTAGGAATTAACAAGATCAACATGATAATTATTTTTATTTAATACAATTAAGTCTTTTTTTTCTCTTTTTTGCTCTCTATTTCACATTTAAACTCTTAAAAAAACCTTCTCTGTTCCTTAAGCTTGTTTATGGCACACGGAAATCACACCCCTCTAACAGAATATCTCATGTCGATCAAATCCTAAAGTTGAACTATTCTATGCTAATTTAATATTCCTTTTACAAGAAAAAAATATTAAAAGACTAAAAAAAGAAGAATTACATATAAGTTTCAAGTAAAGAACTGTTTTGTGAGTCCCAACTGCAAGTTAAAATTCTTCATTTATATGTCAAACTTTTGTAAGTCTCCATGTACAAAAAACTAGAACCCATAGATAATTAATTTTCCTTTTTGACACATGAGTAATTTTTCTCTAAATATATAGGATAATTAGACTACTTTCAAATATGGTGGCTTCTATCTGACTTAATTTCCATTATCTTAGTCCTACTCATAAGTTCAAATTCTGTATTTGTCAAGTTTCAATATGAATAGATGTATAATAACTACGATCTATAGGTAACTCAACATGTAAATTTTAAAAAATATACGGTAATTACCTAATCATCAAGCTAACACACAGATCACAAACTTCTCCAGCTACTACTTAATTAAATTTGATAAGGTCTATATGAAACCAAAATATTTAGTAAATCATGTAACGTATACTTGAATAATATAATTTACATCATATTTTGTGTTACATAACATATGTCTAATAAATTTTTCTCATTTTAATAAATTCTTATTTTGAAAAATTAAACAATATTAATTTAATATAAATAATTTAATCCTGATCCTATTTATACGGAAGATAAAGGTTGTTTTATTTGGTTCTATTTATAAGTCACATCATTAAATTTTTCACGTAAATATACAACTTTACCCTTCATTTATTATTACGTAGAAGGTTATTTTCACGGAAAGTTTATATATATTAAATAGTGATAAAGTTTAAAAGTTATTAAATTTTAAGATAGAGTTATTGAAATTTAATATTTTTTTGTTTAGGTGAAATATATTAAAGGTGTCTTATAAATTGTACCAAAAAATATATCGTAAGTTTTTTAGGGCTTAATATATTTTTTTGGTTGAAATTTGTGAGCTTAATACAATGTTTGGTTCTTAAAGGCCCTCGTTTTGATTTTAGCCTCTATAAGGGTAAAATGTGTTGGGCATAAGATGTCACTTCTATATGGAACCCAAAGTTTTAATTATTTAGTTTTGTTTATTTCCTATTTTATGTATTTCCTATTTTGCTTGTTTCTTATTTTATGAAAAGAGAAAAAAAAAGAAAGAAAAGGAATTAAAAGAGAAAACCCTAATAAGGGAAAAGTAGGCTACATATTTATGTGTGAGGGAAAAAAATGAAGTTTCTTGATAGCTTTTTATAAGAGAAAATATTCTCAACAATTTTAAGGGGCTAAGAGGAGTTTCGATCGAGGTCATGATCGGAAGGTGATTTCTTATCAGATAATCCATACTAGTTTTTAGGATGTTTATGGATTTTTTGTGCAGGTTCTAGACACAGAACTTCATTCTGGATAGTCAGATCATTCATTGAAGTCTTATATTTTTCCCATAATTTTCATAAATGTTTGTTCATGTATGTTCTGTGATTGCAACTATTGCTTTAGATGATTTCTATCCATGCAAATTATATCTTCACCTAAGAGATACATTTTATTGCTTTATTTGCTCTTCTATTTTATTGATATAATCCTTTAGTGATTTTTTTGGATGAGTTGAATTTGTTGCCATCCTATAGTTGAGCTTTGTGCTAGAGCATTAAACTTTGTATTCCTTTTAAGGTTAGTGGAATCTTTTCACTTTGGGCTGTGGTCGTTTGGTGTGTGGGAGATGTTTCCATGTTAAATTCTTGTGTATCCATTATTATTATTTTGTTGCTAAAATTATTTTCTACCTTTATTGACTCTATATGATCTTTTTCATTAGGAATATTTAATATCTGTCGCTAGTGATCTTGTGCCTAGCATTATTGAGGATAGTCGAGAAGATGTGACAAGCTTAGAGGCTATTCTAAAGGTTGATGATTCCTTCTTGGAGTCTATCTCTCCTTCACCTTTGCATGTTGTTGATAGTCCTATGCTTGCTTGTGATACACATGAAATCTATCTCGATCATGCCATGAATGGTGTTTCACACACTCTTGATGTCACAAATAATTGTTCCAAAATGTTAGCTGAGTCTTCTGTTGATAACTTGACTGCTAGTGACTCATTGTTGCATGATGATTTGTCTAATACTTGTGTTGAAGTTGTTCCACATGTAGTTCCATGCATTACAGAGTCATTGTCATGTGACTTGCCTCCTGATTTAGGCAATGATGATCCTGAAATTGATTGTATTCAAATTTCTTTTGAACTTAAGGATCAATCTTGTGAAATTGCAAGTCATATGCCTCTTATTTTAGAAAGTAAGCATGATGAGAAGGTTACTATTTCCATTGAGTATCCCATGCTATCTGTCATTGTGTCACATGCACCCCATGTTGGCAAGCTCCTTTTGCCTTGTGATTTGATGCATTACTTGGGGAATTTTCCGCATGTTGACTTTGTTTAATGTTGTCTTGAGTCTACTGCCTTGGCAATTGCATCATCTCCTTCTTATTTGACTCTTGACACGCCCTTGCTTGCTAAAGCACATACTGGGACTCATAAAGTCTTGTGATTTACCTCCAGATTTAGGAGATTGTGCACACACTGATTTCACCATTCCTTGTCTTGAGCATTCTAGGATATATTTTACATTACTTGGACATGATTGGGCTCTTGATAGATTTTTTCTTGCTAAGACACACACTTCCACTTATCAAGTACTCACTTGTGACTTGACTTCTGATTTATTCACTTATGAGTGTCATTATTTGGAGGGTATCTCTGCTATGTTTGTCCATTTTCTATAGAAACTTACTTGGGCAGCTTCACCCTTGGACAAGGAGATACCTTATATCTTAGAGTCACTCTCGATTGATCCAGCACAACTACTAAAGACACCTTGTCTACATGCTAGACCGATTTTGGAGTTTTTCATGTTTCTCATAAGAGATGAGAACTTTTGCGACAAGTGTTTGAAGAAATTTCGTCCTCAGGTTGTCTCTTTCCTTCACTTACCCTTCCTGGTTTGATTGATCACATCTTTTATGAACTTTCATTGCTTGGTATAAGTGTGGGGGAGGGACGAATCTGGTAGTAAGGTAGTAATAAATAAGGACTCCACTGTTTTTGGCTCTCTTGGATGGGATTTGATTGGATTGTTTGGATGTGATTTGTCTTGCTCTGTCTTGAGTTGCTCCCTTATTGCTTGCTACATCATCAAAATACATTATCATTCATTTGTCTAGGCTTACATTGAGGACAATGCAAGTGATACATGTAGAGGAGGCTCATCCTAAGCTAATTACATGCACAATTTCTCTTTTGCATGATTTGCATCTATCTACCTATGTACATTCATGATTTGCATGCCTTGCTGTTATGTCTTGCTTTTCTAGGTTGCAATGAGGGCATTGCAAAATTAAAGTGTGAGGGAGGATGTGTTCATTATTGATTTATGCATGCATATAGGTCATTGTGCTTGTATCATGATCACCACCTTATGCCTAGCATTCTAGGGGTTGTTTTTAAAAAAACAAAAAAACAAAAAAAATTGTGCTTGATTATTGAGAACATGATTGCTGCAAATTCTTAGATAAAAGTTAGTGTTGAGAGATGTGTCTTCTGAATTTATCATGAGAGATGAGTCTAGTAAGCTTGAGAAACTGACTTTGCTAGGTATAGCTTAAGAATTGGTTTCGTTACCATTTGTATAGCTCTAGGAAGACCCTATTGTGAGGATTAAGCTTTCAACATAAATTCAAAAGAGACTCTTATGCATTTGCATCCCTTTAGAACCTAGTTATCTCTCACTTGAGGCCTATATACACTTGAATTTTCATGTAAAGGATAGAGACATTCATGTTCAACCTTATATCCCATATACAAGCCATTACATTACATAATCTTATTAGTCACCCCTTTGAGCCATTCATTTTTCATTTCTACCAACTAAGTTGGAATGACATCCTTGTATGCAGACTATCTCATTGAAAAGTTTAGATGTGTTGCATGTATTCTCTTATACATACTACTTGGTGCCATAAAAAAAAGAAAAGAAAAATAAAAAAATAAAAAGCCTAGCTACTTCACACAATGTGAGAGTAGGCAAAAGAATAAAGGCAAGAAAAAAATAAAAAATGAAAAAAAAGAAGAAAAGTATACACATATATTAAAAAAAATAAAAATAAAAGAGGAAAAAAAAGAGAAGCAAAATAAAACAAGAAAAGAAAAGAAATAAAGAATAAAATGGGCTAAGTTACTAGAAATCCCATTGCATGCTAGCACTATTGCATTGATAATACCTTGAGATAGGAAACATATATGGGTGTTAATTTTAACTTGGATCACTACATTCCATACCATTCATTGAGCCTATTCCATCATTACAAGCCCTAAAGCCCTCTTGATGCATGTTGTTCATGTGTGAGGTGGAGAGCGTAGAGTTAATTAAGACTTATGGAGGATGTATTTCATGAAGAGAGAGAGTGTAAACACAAAACACTTGGTGAGAATGAGAGTTCATAAATCATATCCCTTGTCTTGAGAGCCCTAGAGTTATTATTTTGGTAACTTGACCAAATCTTGAGTTGTTCATGGCATCAAGTGGTGGGATTGTGAGCTACATGAATCAATTGTGATTTATGATAGGAGATTTCATTTCAATATGCTAATTGTTATCCATGTGTTTTGGATAGCTTATGTTGTCATTAATCATTGCTTTGATTGTTTATGCTTGATAATTCATATTTTTACTATATATTCCCATGAAATATTGAGGATTTTCCTTGATTTTATGATGTTTAAAATGCATTTAATTGAATGTGAAAGAACATGGAGAACGTGAATTTTGGCTTAAAATGTGCACAATTATTAATCTTTCTTAGCATTTATTTTAGAATATTTGGTATTATATTTTGTGCATTTTTCTTGTAGAAACATTTGGCGAGAAATTAAGACAAAAAGGACCAAATTGCAAAGAAAGAAAGCTAAGAATTTTAACTCATGGAGATCCAAGATCCAGATCTAAGATCCATATCCATATCCAATTAGAGACTCAACCCGAGGAAGAGGAGAAACAAATTCGTGAGCTAAGGGATTCATTCATCAACAGGCCATCACACACCTTCGGAACTACCCATCCTTCATCACCTTCCTCACCGGCAATTTGCAATCAACCTCCACCATCCTCTCCATTTCCGGCAGGTGTTCTAGGGGCTAGATCATACGAACAACCATTCATCATTCATCACACACTCACCTTCAGATTCATCATTCGTCATCACCATGACCTTCACTTCTACAATCATCCATGATTCCATCATTCATCACGACCATGCTTTTGCTTGATCTTTCTTTCTGTTTCCTTCAGCTTTGATCCTCTAAACTTGTTCCAGTAACCCAACTTATGGATCAAGTGATTTTCATGGGTTGCTGGGATAAACTTGGGCAATCTAAGTTAGGCTCCATGGTGATGAAGACTTCTATGTCTCTCACTCCTATGCTTGGCTAAAATCCTAGTGGTTTCCCTAGAAATCAGAGGAGTTGAGATTCGGTCCTTCATGTTTGGGTTAGCCAATTCCCTCTGTAATTTTCTTCTTCATCGATGAACATTATTAGCACATTATGCTAGTTGTATTATGTGTTTGTAATGGAGATTAGTACAATCATTTATGGAATTACAGAGAAATGTGGATTTGGATGAATCAGTAGCTTAGCAATGCAGTTGTATAATCTGTTTTCCCCTTGCATTCCAGTGAATTCTAGTTGCATGTCATGTGTTATATATATACTTAATCTATTTGATTAAGTGTTGCAATAGATCATTGGGTGCAATGCTTAGTAAAGCTAAGGAGATGCTATTGCATTGAAGCATTCGGATTCATAAGAATTCAAGAGGAATGTTATGTTTCATACAAGTTGTGTGGCTATAATGACTGATAGCTTGCGAGTTGTAAGTTTAATTTCATAAGAATTCAAAGAATTGATGATCCTAATTTATTTTGAAGCAAGGAAACTCCAATGATCTCTAAGGAACCAATCATTGTCACTGATTCCTCAACTTAAATCACTTGTTATTTTATTCAATTGTTTGCTGATTTTAGAACTCATTAAACTCTTTCTCTAGTTTAGGAGTAGATTGAGGTACTTTCATTTTCATGAACTCACTTGCATTGCTAGCACTTGTTTTATTTGCTAAATTAAAAGGTCCAAATAAGATTGTTAGGGAAAATTAACTTATATTTAGCTCCTTGTGGAAAATGACCTAAGTTATACATTCTATATTGCATTAATTTAGTATTTTTGGTAAAGAGCGATGCAACTAGCTCTCTGTCATCATCTCAGAAAATTAATAACAAATATAATTCCTCGAGCTGATATATATCATCTTCGGCCGGTAAGTTGGTCCACAAATAACTGGATATTCCAGTTGGAGGAGCCGCCATCGGGCATGGCCTCCCTCACGGCCAGCTTAAGTATCTCCGCTCTTTTCTTAATCTCCTCCGATTTCGGCTCTCCGAGGATCTCATCAATAACTCTCTCCACTTCCTGGGACTCAACAAATCCGTCACCATCCTGTTCAAGTCATATTCCCATTCAGAAAACATCGGCAACAAATTTCGCATTGGTAGGTTGATTGGTCCACTGAGGATAAGCTGGCGGTAATGGCTTCCAACACAGAGTTCCATCCACAGTGAGTCAAGAAACAAGATGTGGCTGGGTGAACCAAGACCTTATTTTGAGGACACCATGACACAAGGCCTTGATCTTTGGTTTCTTTTACAAACCTTGGAGGAAGCTCTCCTGCTTCACCTGTGATTGTTGCTTTTTCTGAAGCTCTAGTGACCCACAAAAAATGGCGTTTTGTTTTCTTTAGGGCATTTGTTATGCTCTCTATTTGTTTTGCAGAAGGTACAATGATGCTCCCAAATGAGATGTATATTACTAAACGTGGAGGTTTGTTATTAAGCGACTCTATACATGAATCTTCTGGTTTCCACATCTCCAAACCTGCATCTTGCTTTTGGTCTGTAAGTGTATAAAGTGAGTATTTATCAATACACTTGTTTAAATTAAGAACAAAACATAATGCAATGTATGACAAAAAAATATTAGGAAAAAGATAAATAAATACCCTTTAAATACTAAAAACTTTGAATGATAACTCAAATTTGGTAAATGACAAATGAGGGGCTTTGATCAAAACTCAATAAATAATTACTAAAATTGAATAGATAATGACTAAAATTCAACATAGAATGATTAAATCTAACCAATTTTTAACTCCTCATTTGTCATTTACTAAATTTAAGTCATGTTTCAAAGTTTTTAATATTTATGGAATATTTATTTATCTTTTTCTCAAAACTGTTTGTTATAAATGTCATAAAATGATGTTGATAATGTCAACTTAAGAAAGGAGATAAATATAGCATAAATATTTTGAAGCCCATGAAAGAGTGGTCCATTATATTGCGTTGAGGTTACGCTACACATGATAACAATTTCCCCTTTATGTATGGTTATGTATGGAAATGAAAAATAAAATAGTAATACTTTTTTGGTATAAAAATAAAATGATTTTAAATGATATTTTTTCTATTTTTATCATTATTTAATTGCTTATATCTCTTTTTATAACCTTTCACATATCAGAAGGAAAATAATTGTCTTCTAAGGTGGCGCTACAGGTTATAGCCAATTAGCTATCCACAAAATTTAATAATTTCTTAATCGAATTTTTTTAATAATTTTAATAATTAAATATTTAAATTATCAATATATAATTAATATGTTTATATAAAAGAATTTCGAATATGTTTCAATATGTGTTGTTCAAAGTATTGAATTTTTCCACTTAATATACTTACCTACCTATCTATAAAACCCCTTAAATAATTAATTAAACTTCTCAACTAATGGCTTTTATTGATGATAACGTCAATATTTTACAAGAAATAACTAATTTTAACTAATATAATCAATTTATGTAGATTTATTATTAAGTAGTTATAGTAAAGATAAGAGGACTACAAAAATAATAAGGGGTTGATGTGACCTTGGGCTGACAAAGTCACCATGAGCACATGAAGCTCTTGGTCTTCTTCCTTAGAGCCTAGAGCACATTTTATGCTCATCAATGTTCTCATCACGTATCATCACCATTCAATTAATTTTGGATGATCCATATTGAATCTAATTAAATTATTATATTTTAAATAAATTTTTATTTTATAACATGCAGAATTAAAAATAAAGAAACTCTTATAACTATCACTTCTTATAAAAATAAATTTATCATTTAAAAAATGATAAATTACGAATTTTAAATATAAATTGTTCAGATTAAATGTAAATAGTTGAGATCTCATCACAGTAATAAGAAATTGGTTGCTTATTACTGTATGTGATGAACATAGAATGAGAACCCGTCTATATATTATTTTGGTGTACAAATGTCTTTTTTTAAGAGGGATAAACATCATCATCTTGAGGTTAAAAGCTGATCCAACTCACGACATTATACTTGTAAAGAAGCTTTCATGCTACTAAGTTATAAGCCCTTACATTAGCATGTACAAAAATAATGCATCACACACACACACACCAGATATTCAAAGTTTGAAAATTGTTCAACCTGACTTTTCAAAGAATTTATCACATGAAGTGGTTGAAGATGAGCTCTACTAACCAGTTTTTTGTATTGTTCTCACTGTTGGACGGACCTATTCATTTTTTTCGGCCAACGGACGGATCTATTATTTATTAATGGGATAGCAACTTCTGAGCATATTGCTGAGGTAATCTTTAAAATCACTATAGAAGTTTGAATATGTATCAACTTGAAAAATGAATGACAACATTTGGAATAAACAATGTCAAGTAAAATTTGATTCAGTATTATTTTGATGGATTTTATATACTTCTCTAGTCTTTAATGTAAGATATATTTATCTAATTTGAAGAATTTAATGAAGGTAAAAAAATTATTTAATTATTACATATGTGGCATAATATCTTTGAAATATGTTTGTGTATTATTGATTGTACATTTATTTATAAGTTTGGTAAATTAGTTTAGAGAAAAATTATAAGTATAAGAGATATAAAATGGAAAACTGTGTTACATTTAGGACTAAAGTTCAACTCTAAATTGGGTGTAGCATTTAGGGCTAGAGAAGTATTATTAATGGAGTATTATGTATAGGGTGGTTTCTTACATTCATTTTATTAAATTTTTCAATCACATGTAATTATGTGTTTTATTTATTATATTTAAGTTTATAATTAAATGATAATAATTCAAACATAGTGACACATGATCACATGTGATTGAAAGCCCTGACGAAATGGCTTTAAAGAATTTAACTTAAATATTTTTCTCATATATATATCTTTATAAGGGATTTTTGCCTTTATACTAGCTCTAATGAGTTTTGATATTCAATTCATTTAACCTATGTAATAAAAAATCATTGTCAATATTATACAGACGTATTAAATATATATTATATATTATATGAAATTAATTAATATAATAATATAAAAATCTGTATAACCCATTGTTCAGTCAATATTATGTAAGTTGATTTGTTGATTGTATCAAGGTAAATGAAACTAACAACTCGAATTTCATTTTCAAAGTTAAAAATTATTAAAATACAATAAATGTTGGATGTAGAAAAAAAATGACGACGTGTGCGCGTGTACTTTTCTGATTAACGTAGTACGATGCTTGCATATTCGTATACAATGAACTTGTCCTTCTGAACTCGGACGTAGTTCATGAATGTCATAATGTATAATTCAAATCAATCATTTAAAATAATTGAGATTTCATAGGTTAAACACTTAAACCGTTAAAGAATGTAGTTGTGAAGATTTTTTTTTTTTTTTATGTTTTAATCTTCATAATGTGCGTATGCTTAAATTATTTACACTTTCCCAAAGATGGAAAGTTCAGATTTTTTTATTAACTTTTTATTTTTTTAAAAAAGACTTCCACATCGTTGGTTTTGGGCTTGTTTGGAAATGACTTATTTGAGGTAATAAGATCTTATTTGTGGAGTACGAGGTAGGTATGTGAGAGGGGTTTTTCTCATATTACGCAATAAGATTTTATTTGAGTAAAATAAGACCAACCCAAACAAGCCCTTTATTTCATCACCAACATTTTTAGAGGAATTATTTTCAAAATCAAAATTCGTTTAAATTATCTCTTTTATGTAGTGCATATCTTATCTTAACTTTTTATTTTTTTTTATGTCATATAAATCTGTGATCTCTCTCACTCTCACTCCCTTCGGTGCTGCATTTCGAACAGGCGACCTTGCGGCTGAGGTTTTTTCTCCACACCAGCAGGCCTCACGAGAAGCTAGCTTGAGGAGACATATCAAATCGGATGTATCTTTGAATGATATATTTTAAGAATTGATTGTGATAAAGCAGAATAGTATTTATGTGGCCGATTTCTGTTTTTTCTTAGGGAAACTATTTATGGCTGTTATATATATATAAGTAATTGTTATCTTTTCAATTTTATCGTAATTTTGTCGAAGTTACGAAAAAACTGTGTATTATCAAAAAAAAAATCAAAATTTAACCAATGTAAGATGTAACCCATTCTTTTATATCTATTAATCTTAAAAAAATACCCCTCCAGTCCTCAATATAAAGAGCTAACTGAGGGCTTTGCGTTAGTCTTAAATTTATGATCTCAATTTACTTTACTCCTCAATATAATTTTTTTTCCAAGCTACCTTATAGATGCACCTATTTGAAGGGGATTTTCACCAATGGAGAAATAATAAAATGGATTATTTTAGGGAACCAACACACATTTATTATAAATAACTAAATTAATTTTTTAAATATTTATAAATTAGTTACATCTAACCCATATACTTAGGAATGAAGAAAACTGTCACACCCTCCTTTTAATTCAACATTAATTAGAGTAATAGAGCACATTTCAAATGGTAAGCAAAAATAGCATTAACATGTACTGTTATACGTATAGTAGTTAGACATATGACATATGTCCATAGGGTTTTCTCAAAATATTTACAAAGTGTCAAACTTACAAAACTAAACAAAATAGTGGCTTCATTGGCAACTCAACGCAGGATTACGTCGCATCAAAGTTGGAGTCTTCATCTTTGCCCTTATGACCACTTCGTCTAGCTGAGTAAATTATATTTAATTGGAAAGGGTAAGATTCAAAAAAATCCCAATAGTAATAGCATTCTTTCATACAAAATGCAATAAATAAATATGCAATGCACCACATGAGCAATAAACAATAAATTGCAACAGAAATGTGTGCATGTATTCAGGGCCAACTATTGTTAAAACCCTTACAATCCGTATACAACAGAATGAGCATATGTATTCAGGGTCAACTGTTATTGAAACCCCGACTTGTTCCGTACCACAGTCTATCGTGGTTTACTACAGTCTATCGTGGTTTCTATCTCACATTACAATCCATCGTCGTATTTTGTTATCATAACATTGTAATTTAGAGTA
>JBAGKO010000008.1:17631548-17643502 GCA_037177275.1 Acacia concinna
TACCAACCATAATCCTCAGAAATACACAAATCATAAGAGCTAGCCACCTAGAATTACAATTTGCATATTCAAGAGTTAGAAGATGAAATCAAGATAAAAAAGTACTCCCTTCGGTAGCTTTAGACTCTGGCTAACTTCACCTTTACCAGTAGACAGCAAAATTAGCAGCTCACGACTGAGGATTCAGACCCACCGACCCTTAGCCCTTCCTCCGCCATTGCAGAAACAGAATCAGCCACTAATGGTTGGAAAGTTAGCTCCACCGAGCTAATTTCCAGCAACCTTTGTAGAACCAGGTACAGAGCTTCAGCAGCTTCACAAGACAGAATCAGAAGTTAGTGGTGAAGGGAAGATAATGGCTGATGGGATCGATGGAATGGAGTAGTAGTGAGGTTACCTCTCTTTCTCTCTCTTTGTCTGGATCCAGAATTTTTGCACGCGAGAGAGAGAGGGACCTAAGGAAGAAGAGATGAATCAGAACTCTGGGCATGGGTGGTGTGTGCGTCAATGCTCTCCTCCTCCTCCTCCTCCGAAAGTGCTGAATGCCCCAAAAAATGAAAAGTAAGGAAGAGTGTGCAAGAGTGAATCCCTGTATGATTGATTTCCAGCTGGGTTTTTCCTCTAAGGCTTTGTTTGGATCTTATTAATTGTTGTAAGGACTTAAAGGCCACCAATCCTTCAACACCAAACAATGCCTTATTCTTTTCTCATGCCTTTTTAAAATCAATTAATTTGGAAGTACCTACACAAATGAGATGCAAGAAGGGTAATATCATATGTTCACAATTAAAGAATAATGGGAATTAAAATTATTATTTAAAATATCAAAATTTGACCACTTAATTCCCAAAATACCCTCTGCAATTAAATCTCACATTTATACTTAATTATGCCCAAAATAGACAATCAAGTCCCACAAAAAGCCTAAGATTAATCATGGAAAAGTATGCAAATATTACACTCTATCACATACTTACCTTAGCATAATTCTTGTAAGTTTGTCCAATCACTCACTTCTAGATGTATAGAGTGGTTCCATAAATTGTGACCATTAGCTCATTTTGACATCACACTTGGAATTGTATTTTACATCCTCACTTGCTTCTTGTCATAATCAGTTAATTTACTCAGCCTCCTTGTGTAAGCATTTTCTCTTACATACATTTAAGCCTGGCATTTGCTGCATAAACCATTACAATTGCCCAAGTTTGAAAATTCTACTCATTTTTGAAATTGGCAAGATTGCTAAAATTTATGAAAATCCTTGATTTCATTGCAATTGCATGCAAAGTTGCTTTGGATTGAGCTAAATTTTGTGCACATTTACTACCCTAATCATTGTACCACCTTGCTACATCTTTCTTGCTTTTAAAAGTCTATGAAAAGTGCTTGAAGTTTAGTTTGAGCTTAAATTTTTTAAAATTCCAGAATGGTCATTGCTTACTTTGAAAATTCCTATAAAATTGCATTCTTGGAATTTTGAGTTCATTCCTTTTGCGCTTTGAAGCTAACATCTTGGGCTATTGTAAGAGGCTTTTTTGTTGTAGGTTTGGTACATATAGCTAGTCCTAGTGCACATTTCTTTGCCACTAGCTGTGTGTCTAGCCTTATTGGAATTTGGTAAAGTGCTTGATTTGCACTACCTTGCCTAGCCTTTCTTTGGCTATTTATTGCTTGATTGCTTTTTCTCTTGTGTGTTATCTCCATCTCACACTTGAGCACACAAGTGGATCGCATTGCATGCTGCCTTGGAAACAATTTCACCCAATTAGTTGCAAATGCTTGTGATTTTTACCTTGTCTTAAATTCTAACATTACATGCTAAAAACACTCTTGCTTTAATTTTTTGAGTGACTTGCTTTGTCATTTATTTGCTATGTGGAATTATCTTCATAGCTTGTGTCTCTATGCTTGTGTTACGAATTCATTTCAGGAGTGGAGCGATTTTGCACTTTATGGACTTATGTATTTCTTTGATCACTTGCTTATTCTCATCCGCAATGAGATTTTTTGCTACAAGACTTTGAAAAGAGAATTCATCAAAAGGTTGTCTCTTTTCTTCCCTTTCATTTGTTGTGTTGAATTGCTTACTTCTCGTGTGAATTTGATTGCTAAAAATATGGTGGGGGAGGGACACCTTTAGTAGAAAGGTAGCACTAAATGAAGAACTCTTTTGCTATGGGTTTTGGGTCAATTCCTTGGGTTGCTTGCTGAATTAGTTCTTGATGTCCCCTAGTGGTTCACTCGCATGATTGTTGTGCATTCACGTAGCATGTCTTTCTATAATTTTGTTGCTTCTCTAGGTTATAATGAAGGCATTGCTTAGTTTAAGTGTGGGGGAGTCATTGCATGAATTTCATGATCATGAGCATGTTGATTTCTAAGACTACTTTGCACACATTTTGGAGAATTCAATTGAGGATATATTACCATGGATTTTGCCATATTTTTGGACGGATTTCAACATATTTTGTTGCTGCAATGGATTTGTGATATGTTTACTTCCATGCATTGCATGCTTATCACACTTATGCCTAGCATTTTATGGGATGTTTTTGAAAATTTTCACACATGATTATTTAAGACATGATTGCTGCAAAGTCATAGATATATAGTAATGTTGAGAGTTGTATCTTCTTGAATTTATCATGAGAGATGAACCTAGTGAGCTTGGGAAACCGGCTTTGTTAGGTGTAGCTTTAGAATTGGTCTTGTTACCATTAGTATAGCTTTAGGAAGACCCTATTGTGAAGATTTGAGCTTCCAACATGATTTCAAAAATTTGTGAGACCTTCATGCCTTTGCATTTCTCTAGAACCTAGTTATCTCTTACTTGAGGCTTATATGCACTTGGCTACTCATGTAGAAGATAGAGGCATTCATGTTCATCATTGCCATATCCCATACATAAACCATTATATCATATCATCCCATTTGTCACCCCTTTTGAGCCTTCACTTCCATTTGTCACCCAAATTTGATTTGACACTCTTATATGTGGACTATCTTGTTTGGGAGATTGTTTGTACATTGCATGGTGATGTTGTGATTGGCAATATGAAGGAGGCACAAGGAAAAAAGAAAGAAAGGAAAAGTAGGGGAAAAAAACAAAAAGAAAAGAAACAAAGAAGAAAATGAAAAGAAAAAAAATTAAGAAAGAGAAAATAAGCTTAAGCTATTCACACAATGTGAATAGGCAAAAGCAAGACTAGAAAAAGAAATAAAAAAAAGGAAAGAAAATATAATGTGCCAAATAAATAGTTGAGAGCTTATTATCGATTAAACTTTTTTTATCAACATTCAATATATTGTTACAAAATTTGAGGTTAAAATTAGTTTGCAAAGCTAATCAAATTAGTCTAACACATTTAAAATAAAATTAAAATATTAATTTTTATTTGAGTGTTTTTTATAAATACTCTTAATAAAATGTATTAATTTTAAAAAATGCATCAAGCCCATTTTTTTAATATAATCTGCATTTGTGTAATCTTTGTTTGATCTTCAGACTGTATATACCTTCCACATGCCGTTTAAAAAGATGTTACCTGCGTACTGTAGACACAAGGGTGGGTTTTTTACAACAAATATATATAGAAACTACGTGCTGATCAATCACACTTATGAAATGATTGCAAAAGCAAGTAACCTGACAGAAAACTAATTATTTTTCGTGCTTTTATTAGCACATTACAACAAAAGATTTTGAACTTAACACTCCTGATTACTGGATCCAAACTTGTTTTATTTCAAATAAACTATCGAAAGAGAAATCTCTTTCTTTGTGTTGCTGATTATATCTGGCTAGGTGGTACATAATGCCCTGCTCCACCATCGCTAGGGCCCGAATCATCAAGAACTATTTGAGGAGAGAAAACTTTGTTATTATTTGAGGTTGGCGTTGAGCTCTTCACAACCTTGTGTGGAAGTGCCTCTAGAAGGAGATTTACAGAGTAGTCTTTCTTGTTATTAGCATCAGGATGCCCTAAACTGTCAGAAAGTGGTCGTGCCATTATGCCATGCATGGTGCTCAACCTGCATAAGAGAATGAGAACAAGAAAGAAGACAAAAGATTGGAGTTTTGCAGCCATAATGATTTAATGGGATTTAGGTTTATCTAAAGCTATAAGGTTGTTCTAATACTGCATAAGTAAGTGATAAAGAAGATGCAAGATTCATTTCTATTTATAGTGTGATACTGTGGTTTATATCAGAACAGTGATATTTTGTTCAACTGTTCATTACCCACACAAGTGACATTAGGCCACAATCAACGTCAAAAAAGTTAGGTTTTCTTGTGGAAAATTGCTCTCTATGATCTAGCCTTTTGGTGTGTGGTTTGAAGTTTTAGTTCTGAAAATGCATGGGACTAAAATAGTTATAATAAGTGGAGGGTGTAACTTGATTAGTATTTCTCATAGCAACTTTCAAGAATTTTAAGTTGCAAAATCATTTATCAAAGGTTTATAATTAAATAATTCTAACATAATATTCACTCTTAACGATAAGCATGACCGATCTAATATATCTTGTAATTTATAAACATACTTGATCTCTCTGTTTTTTTTTCTTTGGATGAAACTTATCTTGATCTCTAATAGAATTTAAGCAATATTTGTTTCATTAAAACTTTTTGGACAATAATAATAATGTTTTGTGAGTAATATATGTATTTGGAAAAGATCCAATTTTTTGTTGTAGTTTGACTTTTCAATTTTCAACTAGAACACTATTATATTATGTTAATATTTTTGTATGATCTTCAATTTCGGAAATAAGCAAAACCAAAAATATCATAATGTTGGCCATAACTTGAAAAATTGTCAAGATTAATAATTTTTTTTTTTTTCAATTCATCCTTGTCCAGGTTTTTAAATTGATATTCAAATAAAACAACAAGAAATAATATCTGTATATTCTAAATATTGTTTAAATATATTAAAATCTATATAGAAGAATAATTTTTCTTGATAAAACATGTTTTGTGAGAAACTACAAACAAACTGTATTCAATCGGCTTGAATGTTGCCACTTGCAATAAATAGAATTTGTAAGATATATTTTTGCACAAGTAGTCACCACAATCTTTTAGGGAACGATAAAAATATTCGACAGATTGTGATCTCTCCCAACCTTAAATTGTCACTATGAAGTATCCACTATGTACCAAGAATCGTGAATATGTGTGTGTGTATATATATATATATTATGGTTTTTTAATATATCATGTTTTTCATCAAAGACAATATAATACATATTAAATATACATTATAATCTGTCTATTTTGATAGATCTAAGACTTATATTCATAAAGTACTTAAACAAATCAATTATAAATATATTCATTATTGAATCCATTAATATTCTAAACATTGTTGAACAAATGATTATTTTATAACTAAATTAATTGCATTATAATTAAGACATTTAAGTATAGTATACAATATCACGAATCATGTATATCAAAAAAACGAGACATAGGCCAGCAAAAAACTCTGAATTTAATTGGTTGGTATTATGTTGTCAAAGCATAGTAGTAGTAAAGTTCAAGTTAAATGAATATGAAATTAAATGGCCGACAATGCGGGCGGGAAAAAAGTCTCTGAACTAATTTGGTAAAAAACAATATACTAGTTTAATTTCCCAAGCATCTGGCACTACGCAACTCGAGCCGCTGAAATATATATGTACACACACATATGTATGTATACACACACTGACTGTTCTTTCCTACATGTTTTACTGATATAAAAAAAAACCTAAAACCTTATTAATTGAATAAATTTCTAATTTTTTTTAAGTGAATGGATTTCGAATTTTACTGTATTTAATATACACTTTATTTACTCCAAAAAGTAAAAAGTCTACAAGATAATCAATGAACCATACATTTATTTAAAAAATTCAATAACCTCACTTATAAACAAGAACAAAACAAATCTCCTCTTGCTTTCTTATAAATAGAACCAGTGGAGTATAGTGAAAAGTTTGGATTTCAAAGTACGAAACCCTATATTGGAACGGCTCTAAGGTCAGTGACAATGAGCTCAAAATAGAATTATAGTTCATACATGCAAGTAACCATAATATGAGTGACATGATTTAAATCAGGTGGATATATATAAACCATATGCTGTTCCCCACCTGTTTTTTTTTACAAGATATATTTTCAATCGAATTACATAGATGAAATGTAAATTAGGATTAGCGAAGATTTTTATTCTTTTTTAAAATTGCTAAAGCATTTCAAAATTATCCTTAATTTTTGGAAAAGCTCCAATGTATGAACTGTTTGGGAACACTTAATTTAAGCAACTGTACGTATTACAAGACAAAAATATTGTCAGATATTTATCTCTACAACGTAAAATTAGTTAAGATAAGTGAAACCAAAGAAACACAAGTCGTATAAAAACCTTTTGTAAAGTATCTTTTAATAAAGGAATGGAGAGAGTATGTTATTTATGTGCTCATAGTGCTCACAGATCATAATGAATAATTTAATTTGTGTGTCTAGTTGATTTTTGCAGAATATTTTGACCAAACGGTTGAAGCCGTTGATTAATCAATGCATGATATCATTAAGATGATAATTTCGTCAATAATTGACACTAATAAAGTTAGTAATTATATTGTATTAGCATTCTAGCTGGTAGTGCCTGGCAGATACTAAGAACTTAAACAGAAATCATTCCATCTGAAATAAGTTTTCCCTCTAAATTATTGTCATGTTTCAACTTGTGCTTAGTAATTGGTTCTTTTTAGCCCTTTATAATATTGTTATGAAGGGATTTGGCACAATGCAACTATATATATGATCTCGACATGGTTGAAGACTTTAATGTTACATGATCATATGAATATGTTCCTTGTACGCCATTTACATAATGCATCTCTGAATGCATTAGTAAGAAGTCGCACGTCTTTTATTTATATATACAATGGTATATTGAACTTGACCTATATCGGCCAAAAAAGGGAAAAAGCCAAAAAAAGAACTCAGTATGCGGGCCTTATTTATCATAAATATTGAAAAAATAGATGATGCGCAAAAAAAGAGCAACGAATTTTGTTACTATGTATGTAATAGTTACTATAATAAAGGGAAAGAAATGAAAAGGGAATGAGAGAAATGATGTAAGGAGTGATTAAAATAAGAAGTTTAAGTAATTTATAGGAATCATTTATTGACAAGAAAAAAAGGTGATTACCTCATCTTTTGGGTACTCATCTTAATAATGGTGGGATTCTTAATTAATTCAATTTCTTATACCCCCTATGTTTTGGGTAGAAAAAATTTAGTGAATAGAAAATACTAGGAGGAAGAACTCCCAAAAATAGTAAATTTGGAGAAGTTTTCCATTTTAGTAGTCACTCCCCTCTATTTTCCTCTCAGTTTTCCCTTGCATAAAAGAAATTAGGGTTAATCTTTACTTAAATATCAATGTCAAGCTCACCACATTTCTATCGCTTTTCAATTCTTTATGTCTTGTGCTTTTCCAAACCAAAGCAAAAAAATATTCTATAAAGTATAATAATCAACCAAGATCAATATGGTTCTAGAATTTTTGAAAACCTAAAAGCTTACACATGTTTACATGTCGTCTCTTTTTTGGCATGGGATGAAAGGATATAATTATTTGTTTTCTTTGGTTTTTGTTTTACAAAAGGTACACACGTACGTATGTATATAATTAGATCCTTGGTTAAGATTAGCGAGGGATTACTGTTAGACGTTATATCAGAAGTCCGAAACGTATTAATCTGAGCCCCATAACTGTGCGAATACTGAATTATGATTTTGCATGGAATTAATCTGAGCCCCAAAACTGTGCGAATACATTGAATGATCATAAGGAATTTCTGAAGGTTGTATTAATACCATTCAGAATAAGGGAGTAGGATATTACCAAAAATTAGAAAAGAATAAGGGACCAGGACATAACTAGCATAAGCCAAATATGCTTAGAGTCTTGTGCTTACCGGCCTTGATGGTTTTATTTTGTTTTAAGAATTATGTATGAGAATCAGACCGAGTTTGTGAAACAAATACCGGATAAGCTATGCGTGGGTCAAGGTAAAGTGGCTAGCGATGTAAACGTCATGTTTTTATAGAAAATAGTCACAATAAGTGTTTTTTTATTGCTTCTCTGATCAATCTGTTATCTCTAGTGTGTCATGAACTAATCCATACACACACACACACAAACAAACACGCACATATTTTGTGTGTGGGTTTTTTTTTTTTTTGTGTGTGGTGGGAAGAAGGTGGCTCAATTACAAGAATTGCATGTGTCAACCGCTATATTCTAAACCAACATAATTATGTCCCTGAGGAAGTGGGGCTAATCTAACGGATATAGAATTTTGAGTTGAGGCTATCTTACACGACTCTTTCAAGACACACAATATATTGATTCACTAAATAACTTGTAAGTTGCTCTGTACATATACAGGTGTCTTTAAATCTGGTCAAAATAGGATGTTATCATATTGAAAACATTGTAACTTAATACATCTATCCATCCATCCGGTCTTATAAGGTGTTTCAGGGAATCTTACATACAGGTCAAGGAAAGTTGTGAAATTGCTTTATTAGTTTCAAAATGTATCTCAATATTCCAATAATACCCTATTAATTAAAAAGGATATATAAAATATCATTCATTTTATAATCTGTAAAACTTTATGCATACAGCTTAAAATGGAACATCCTTTAATTTTCTGAGAAAACACCTTATAATTACAACTTCATTTTATTTTTGAAAGAGGCCTTATATAAGGGACTGGACGAATTTTATCGTGGAAAAATTTAGAGGGTCCAGTCCAAGATAAAAAAGAAAGTGATATTCATATTAGGTGTAAGGTGAGAATGAGTTAGTCATCTACTCTATCAAAAATACTAAGCTAACTAAGTGTAGTGGTTAGCCTAGATCATTTCCACTAGGAGCCTTGAATGTGAGTTTAATTCCCTAAACAACCAAATTGAACCGAATGCACGATGAATTCAGCCTCTCTTTAACATGAACTAAGCATCAAATTCAATGATTAATTAGAATACCTAATCAACCAGATTAAGCATGTAATAATAGGATTAAATTGAACACACATTTTGAATTGCAAGAGACATGTAAATCCAACTCGGAACACTTGTGAATTTAGTGCTACAGTGGGTTAAAATTTTCTATGTAATGTATGCAATACAAAGCATGCAAATCACAAAACAAATACACCATACAACAACTGGCATGATGCAGCCATAGTGTTCATCGAAAAGGAATTGAAGTAATACAAGACATAAGGATTGACTCATACAACTAATACTAAGGCTCGAATTCCTCTTGCATCTCTAGGAGAACCATTGTAGTTCAGCCTCTCATGGCTTCAAGAACATCAAAGGACATATGAACGCCTCTCTTCCATGAATCCAGCACAACCAGTGATAAGTCATTATTTTGTATGGTTTCTTAGGCTCAATGTGTGCTTTAAGTGTGGAAAAATAAGAGTAGAAATGCATTAATGTGGATTAAATTGGATAAATATGTGCATGAGAGTATTTTGGTCATTTAAGCATAATTGAAGGTTAAAAGTGTTATTAAAATGCAATTATATGCTTGACCATGATTTGGTGGAATTTTGGTGTAGGTTTGAAGAAGAAATAAGAAGAAAAGGGGATTAAAAAGAAGAAGGACCAGATTGCAAAAATAAAAAAATGTCTAAGGGCATTTTTGTAAATAAATTAGGAACTTTGCTACAAAGAAAGTACTGTGAAAGCTAAAAGTGTGAAGAAAAGCAGAGGTGGGGTCCAAAGTGAAATATTTCTGGGGTCAAAATGCAAATAGGAGAAGTCTGAAGATCAGTCAAATGCGGAGAGGATGAGGATTGTTGATCATGATTACCAAGGATCAAATCTAGACTGTTCATTGTTGCACATTGTTTCACTAAAGGTGGGTGTGATCTCTACCGTCCAGATTAAATACGATTAACTTGATCATGGTCATTGATCCGTAATCGTGAGATTATAACAGAGACTGACACGTGGATGATCTTGGACCACTCATCTCCAACGGTAGTAAGAAAGTGGACAATTGGATCCACCAACGATCACCCCTGACCTCCAGCCAAATCCAATTCAACTCGCCAGGCAACTCGCAACTATGACCCGGATTATAAATCATGCTTTTCACAATGAATGAGAGTGTTTTGAGTCATTATTCACACAGAAAAACCATCGATTAAGGGAGAGGGAGCTCAAAGAAGTGGTTTGAAGCTTTGGGATCGCTTGAGAAGAAATTCATCTCCAGTTTCTAATGGTAACTTTGGTGACCTTCGATCACCTATTTTTTGATATTTTTGCCATGATTTGTGGCTAAATTCTATGTCTACATGTAGTTAGCATCTGGTTTGAGCCTTTAGGATTTATGTTTTTCATTGATTCCATGTAGTTTTCCTCCTCTATTTCAATTCACGTAATCTAATTTGTAACATAAACAGAGGTGCGATTGATAAAGTGTTGTCATCTACTCCTATCAAAATTACTAGGCTAACTATAGTAAAGTGATAACTAACCTAGGTCATGTCACAAGGAGCCTTGAAAATAGTTAAATTCCCTAAAAATAATATGAAATGGACCTTTTAACTTAGCAAATTAATTAAGTGATAGAAAGGAAATTTTGATTCATTGTGGTTTAATTTCCTAAATCTATTTCTATACTAGAGAATTAAACAAGAGACCAACTAATTCAACAACTAAAATGAACTAATAGCAATATAACAGGATGCAAATAATCAATTAGATGAGGATTCTTAGAGATCAATTTGAGTCTTCCTAGCTTCAAAATTCATTAGAGTTAATAGACATGTGAATCTTTAGGCTAATGAACTTGCAACTAGCAAATTATCATAGCATAACTCACACAACTAGCATGAGCCATGATTTGCCTCTTGATTCTAATAAATCCAATGAAACAGAGAGTGAATAGGTCTGAACACTAACTAGCATTAGACCTTGGCGAGAATACATTATTACAATGCCTAAACAACTAGAATAAGCATGTAGCAATCTCATTCATCAAACTAAACTTAAGAATACTTCATTACGAATCAAATACATAATATGGTCAAACTCTATCTCATCAAGCTCATCATACTCTCTGTAATCTTATGACAGTAAACAGCCAACACATCATAATGGCACTATACCACTAATACAATGCCTATACAATGCTATTAGAATCAAGAAGATATAGAGGTGACTGAATTAACTCGCACATTACATACCCGAAGCTCAAACTTCGTCTGATTCTCTAGGAAACCACTGGAAATTACTCACACATGGGATTGAGAGACACGAAAGTCTTCATCCCCATGGGATTGAGCTTAGATCACTATGATTAAACTCTGGAATTCCAATGAAGTGCTCTGGAAGAGTTGAAATCTAGAGGTTAATCAGAGCAATCAAATATCGGCCAACTAAAATGCAGAAAAGAAGAAGAATGTGAAGTTGCAGTGATCAATGGCTTCGTGATGGTGTTGCGAGAGTGAATGATGGAAAGTGAATGGTGTGAATTGGTAGAGGTGAATGGTGGTGTCACTACTACAGAGGGCCCTTTTAACTCCCTTTTTTGGGCCTTTTAACGTCCCTTTTGGAGGGGACGTATATTTAGGGGATGCAGAAAAAGAGGAAACCATGTCCCTAAAGTTGGGGACGCAAAAAACAGGACGACGTCCCTAAAAATACGGACGTAGGGTGGGAAAAAATTTGGACGCCAAAAAGGGGGATATCTGCATCCCCAAATATCCATTTGGGGACGCAGAAAGCATTGAACCCATGCCTTTTATCCCTAACATGATCCATGCCGCCAGACTGTGTTCCAATATGCCTTTCACATTCACGTGTAACTTGTGTAATTGCTTTCTGTGAAAGATGTGAGAATGTTAAAGCTCATAAAATA
>JBAGKO010000008.1:17643602-17672881 GCA_037177275.1 Acacia concinna
TCTAATTGAACTTAGAGATATAATACTCCCAATATCTTTTGAGAGAGCGAGGATAGCCGAGCGACCATTATTGAGAGCTAGATTTACCAAATAACCCTTAACCAACCTTAAAACATTCTAAACCCTAAAAAACACTCCAAAAATAATTAGTTTAGTTTAATTTAGTTTAGTTTAGTTTATTTGCACCAGAAAACCCCCTAACTAACCAATTAGAAAATTGCTTAGGAATTCCAAATAATAGATCCCTGAGAGAAGAACGACTGGTTGTGCCCTATACTACATATTTGGTGTAATCATCTGACGATCGAAACAGGCGACAGTTTCTGTCCGATCAGTAGTACACAGTGAGTAGCTTGTAAATGAATATCAATAGGAGCTGACATGAATTGGCTTAATTATTGAGTAGTAAAACTAAGATCAGGTCTAATAGTAATCAAATATTGTAATCTGCTAACCAAAGTGTGATATGGTTGAGGATTTTGTAAAAGATTACCTTTATCCTTAGATAACTTCATATGAGGATCTATAAGAGTATTGGTAGGTTTAAAAGCCAAGTAACCAGCATCTTGAAGGACCTCGAGAGCAAACTTTTGTTGAGAAAGGAAAATACCCTCTTTAGATCTAGCAAGCTCTAAACCAAGAAAGTATCAAAGCTCACCAAGATCCTTAATAGTAAAACCTAAATCAAGATTGCTCTTAACATAATTAATTTCAACAAGGTCATTTCCAATTAAGACTACATCATCCACATACACAAGTATCATAGCAAAAGATGAAAAAGTGGCTTTATAAAACAAAGAGTGATCAAACTGAGATTGCAAATAACCATAGGAGAGCAAGGCAAAGGAAAGTTTAGCATATCATTGTCTACTAGCCTGCTTGAGACCATATAAGGACTTCTGAAGTTTCCAAACCAGATTCGGTTGAGGTAGTGTAAACCCTTGAGGAAGGTCCATATAAACTTTCTCATTTAAATCACCATAAAGAAAGGCATTGTTGACATGCAATTGGTGTATAAACCAATTTTTAGCAGCAGCTATGGAGAAAAGCATATGAAGTGTAGTCATTTTGGAAACATGGGAAAAAGTGTCAAAGTAGTCAACACCTTCAGTTTGTGTGAAGCCTTTTATAACAAGACATGCCTTGTGCCTCTCAATGTCACCATTGGCCTTATATTGGTTTGATAAACCCATTTGCAACCTATAGTTTTCTTCCCAAGAGGTAAAGGAGTTAAAACCCAAGCCTGATTATGTTCAAGTGTTTGTATTTATGCACTTATGGCTTTTTGCGAAATGGAATCCTTAATAGCTTAACGATAAGTGTGGGGATCAGAAGAGTAATAAACAACAAGAGCAAAGTGTTTGTAAGACATAAGAGCAGAGTGTTTGTAAGACATAAGAGCAGAGTAAGATAAAACAAAAGACAAAGGATAAGAGAATAATTTTCACATGATGAATGGTCAGCTGAATATAGAAGGGCACAATGATAGTCATGTAGATATTTAGGTGGGTGGTGAGGTCTAATAGATTTGATAATATGAGGATAAGAAGGGGAAGTAGTGGTAAGTTGGACTGAATCAGAGTGTACAACAGGGGAAAAAATGGGTAAAATGTCATCTAATGTATGTGGTGAGGGCTAAATGGAAGGTTCTATAGAAGTAGGAGTAGGAGCAACTTGATCGGTTTTAAAAGGAAATTCAAATTCATGAAAACAACATCCCTTGACAGAAAATTTTGATTAGTGTGTAGGTCTAAGAGAATATATGCTTTAGAACCATAAGGAAATCCTTAAAAAAATACACTTATGAGACCGAGGATCAAATTTGGAATGATGAGAAGATAAAGTAGAGGCAAAGCACAATGAACCAAAGACTCAAAAGAGATCATAAGATGGAGAAGTATTATGCAAATGTTTAAAAGGGGTTTGATTTTGAATGATTGGTGCGGAAAGACAATTTATGAGATAAGTGGCAAGTAAAACAAGAAAAAGACCACTAAACAATGGGAATGTTGGACTGAAATGATAAGGCAAGACAAACATTCAAAATGTGTTGATGTTTCCATTCTACTAGTCCATTTTGTTGTGGGATATCTACACAAGTTTTTTGATGCAAAATGCCTTTTAATGCATAATATTGTGGCATGGCAAACTCAATTCCATTATCTATACACAAGGCCTTGACAATAGTAGAAAACTTGTTTTCAACTAGATAAAAGAAATTTTGAAGCTGAGTTCGAGTTTCATAGTTGGTGCGCATTAAAAACAGCCAAATATAACATGAAAAGTCATCCACAATAGTAAGAAAATAATGGTGACCTTGCAAAAAAGAAATTAAGAACAAACCCCAAATGTTATCATGAATTAAGTCAAAAATGTTACTAGTAGAACTTGTGCTTATAGGATTAACTCAAATGCTTTTTTTTTCATAATGACAAGTATCACATGGAAAGGAGTGAGAAATACAAGGAACTATAGGAGTTGTTCGATGTAAAATAGTAGAAATTGAGTCAGAAACATGACCAAGTTGCAAATGCCAAAGATGAGATGAAGATTCAAGTAATGGGTAGCCATATGAACTTGAGAAGTATTAAACAAAGGTAGCATATCTGTATGTTAAATGTATAGCCCATCAAAGATCCTAGTTGAACCAATCATCAGCAAGGTTTAAAGTGAGTGAATCTGACACGAGTGAGAAGAGAAAGTTAGAGAACAATTGAGTGGCATAGTCAATTTAGAAACTGAGATAATATTGAAGGTAAAATTAGGTAGAAAAGAACATTGGTGAGAATTAAATATGGAGAAAGAGTGATAGTGCCAGAAACATATGTAATAGCATGTGAACCTGTGGGAAGAGACTAATAGAAATCGAAGCAAATGATCGATAAGAGGAAAACTAGATAGCAACAAACATGATCTATTGCACCAAAATCAAGAAGAGATTTGGTAGAAAATGAATTACAAATACTTGTAACTGGAGAAGGATCAACTATGGAAATTTGATTAACTGAAGCAAAAGAAATAGCATTTGCAGTAATAGGAGAAGATGGACAAAAATTCAAAAGAGTGAGTAATCACTGATATTAGTTAGCGGAGAGTTGAGGAAAGACAGAAGCTGATGAGGATTTCACCAAAGAAATAGAGTTGGCAGTAATAGAATCAAGAGACATACTAGAATCATGAGTAGTAACTTGATTTACTGAGGAAGAAGAACCAAAGGTGTGAAACTTGGTGCCTGGAGGAAAAGTATGCATCCGATGACACGTTTCTTCAGTGTGGCAAGGTTTACCACAATAGGTACAAATCTTAGTGTAAGTATTCGATTTTGAACCAGAATAAGAAGCAAGATGAGTACCCTTGGTAAAGAGTATATTGGATTCAAAAGGAAAGGCATGTTCACATTCTTGTTGAAGAACAGGGGAAAAGACACGATTAATAGGCGGTAGAGGATCTATAATCATGATCTGAGACTTGATTGTGCAATATTGCTCATTTAACCCTTTCAGAAATCAAATAATGTGATCTTCATCCCAATAATGAACATCGCTATTGGTGAAGCCATATGCACAGGCTTCAAAGGGTGAATGTTAGACAATTCATCACATAAGATCTTCATGCGAGTGTAATAATTGGTGACTATCATATTTCCTTGCTTTAAGCCATAAATCTCTTCTTGGAGATCGGCGATGCGGAAAATATCATATCGAGAATATCACGATCTCAAATCATCCCAAATCTCGTATTCACAATCAAACCACAAAAAGCTCTTGGCGATCACAAAGAAAGAGATTTGGTAAGCCATCCCTGGACAAGGTTGTTACAATGCTCCCATGTCAAAAAAAGAATAAAAACTAGATGGCAGAGAGATCGAACCTTCGATAAACTTGAGCTTTTTTTTTTTTGAAAGAAGAGCCATCCACATAGCAGTTTCCCAACTATGATAATCCATGCCATCAAGAAGAGGACAAACAAGCACCAATGCTGGATTTTCATTCGGGAGGATGTAAAAGGGACTAGTGAGATCGAGAGTGGTATATGTTGCCATGAACAGACTGGAACTTCAATAAAGTCAAAAGAGAAAGCAACAGTCAGGGAGGGATGGGGGGAGGGGGAGGGGGAGGGGGAGAGAGAGAGGGAGGGAGGGAGGGAGAGATTAGAAGACTCTAGATACCATGTTACCAATTATTTTGGTAAAATGAGAAAATTTACTTTATTCAATAATCACTAGTGTATATTTATACAATGAGTTTATGATACATGAGCTCAATTGTACATCTATGATATGTAACTAATTACAGTGTTAATACATAACAATAATCTAACAGAATAGTTAAGCTATACTTGACAATTAATATGGGAAGCCATCTATGAGATAATTAATAGATTCGCATATGGTACCTAATTTTTCTTTTAGCCTTTCAACTTTCAACACCCTACTTTTATTAAGGGTGAAGTCACATTCTCATCAACTGATTCCCTTTAGTGCTGTGAATATGACGTATTGCAATTTTGGGATTTACTTTGAGCATCTACTACACGTATATATATTCATTGGTCGTGCTTTGAAGGAAATGATAAAAAATATCTTATATTATATACCACTCGATATGCACATTACATTATATAACCCAGAAGTGCCATCATGAGAGACTACTTAAATGCCACCATGAGAGACTACTTAAATATCTTTGACCAAGCACAAATTAAAGTTCGCAAGAACTTGACAACAAACGTATTAAAGCAGCAGGGGACGAAAAAAAAAAGGACAACATCAAGACGTATAGGACCACGAAAAGCAGTAAGCAGCTATATGCTATAGAAAAAATACTTTGATAAACTAAATCTTCATCTTCTTGTAAGCTTGAATCAATGTCTATTTCCTTCTCCAGGGGGGCTTGGACCACTGCGATCAGCTAGCAACAATCTTGGAATACTATGTTTCGTTTGTTGAAGATCTTCCATAATTGATGTCCTCGCAAAGATACCCTCCACCATATCTTGAGAAAAATCTGGATGATTCTCTAATGTGTTAATAAGTGGCCTTGCCATCACAGGAACAAGACACAGCTTCCACGAGAGAATCAGAAGAACTAAATATAAGGTCATGGATGCGATTCTTGCAGCCATAATTGACAAGTGTATATAAGCAAATATACTTATATATACAATGATGTCGAGACTTAAGTGAAGGCTCTTTTGCTCACTGAAGAGTAGTGTTTGGGACTATTTGAGAAGAGAGTGAGGTGTTCTTGTATTTATATTGGTCTTGATTGTTGAACAATACCGAACCATTCTATGATATTCACATGCATGCATTCGAAAGTTGACTTTTGGCGTATAGGGAAAGAACCAAGGCGTTTAATTGTTATGGTTTTAGGATAGTCAAAGGTTTTTTCTTTCAGCTGCTTCTCTGATAAATCTGCAGCAGCTAGTAGGGTCCATGAACAAGTCCACATAATGCATGTTTTTATTCAAAGGTTTACTTTTGAATATATAAATATATACTTTTGTTTTGCCAAGAATATATAAATATATGCTATTTCGGTAGATTGTCTAATTGGCCTGGCTTAGTGAAAAAAAAAACCTAGAAAATTAATACTAACACAGTTTTCTTTTAAGCGGTTGCATGTGTAGTCATATTATGATGTGGGATTGAAGTAAAATAATTACCTCTATTTCATAGCCCATCTTATTGAAAATTAAAAAGAAATCGATATCAATCTTAAGTGAAGTCTTTAGAAATCACTTATCCAAAATTGCGATCAGACTTGGTTGACGGATGTAGAATTCAGTGCAGAGAAACGAAATTACTTGATCGATCTGAAATTGAATTTATTTGATACGACTCTTCCAAGGTCACTAAAAATGGTTAAAAAGAAGAATTAATTATGTTGGGTGAGATGGATCTAAACTTTGAAAATAACACAAATTCCAAATCAATTTGATTGTAGTTCTAGTGGAATGTTGTGTAAATTAATAGAACGAATTTCCAGTTTATTGTAATTATACATATATTGTGTGTAAAAATCTAATTTTAACATATTTGAGTCCTAAATTAAATATGCTATTATATGATTTGAACGTATGCTTTATACTTAAACTCCATATATTACTTTTTCTGGCACAATTGAAATTCACACATATATGTGTAAAAGTAGACAACGCAAACAAGTCAAAAAGCCATCACTCTAGCCTCCCTGGTAATGCATTACACTGTACAACTTTTCCAGCATACCGTGAATCAGCCTCCTTTTTTCTTTTATATGGTGTAAGCCATCGCCACCTTTTATTTCTTGTTCAGACTTTATTGAAAGGAACAAGACTTGGTTTGAATCAGATTGTGTAAGTTATAAATATAAAACCCATTTGATTTTTTTTTTTTAGAATTCTAGGAAAACTCATTATATTACTTTAAAGTATATATTTAAATTTGTTGTTTTTCTTTAAATTATTTTGTCTAACTTATAAACTGATATATAATGTAATGATATACTTCACATGATATGATTAAATAACTTATTTACCTTCTTTAATCTCTCTAAAAAAGTCAAATTAATATTATAATTACGATATTAGGGAGTAGTTTGGATTTGGTCTTAGAATTTTCCTTAATGCAATGACGTATTAGGGATCACACTTTAGGACATCAAAAGCAACTGGAGCACGTAAGAATATGGTTATATATTTTTCTTTCATGATCTAATTTGCCCAAAGGTCCAAATCATGCACCCATTATATTTTGTCTTGTCGGCTACAATCGTGCTGTTATGCTTCTTTTATTTAATTTGCTTCTTGACCAACCCCATGCAATTGCCTTAACCAAGATTATTGTTAGTATACTTTTGAAATATTCTAACAGATTTAAGCTAGACAATTAACAAAAGAGAACGGGTATGCATATATCACACTGCACTCATCCTTTAACTTCCTTGTATATCATATGCTCTTTAAGCCATCATCCTTTTAAAGTCCCTATTCACACCGTAAGAGCATGGGTCGCGCCAAGTAAAAAAACAGTAGAGTATCGTTCCACCAGAATTTTGTAAAACAAGTGGCTAATGCATTCAATCAAGTTAAGCTAAACAAGTTTGAATGTGAAAAGAGAATTTTGAAAGTAATGTTAAAATTGGAAATTTATAAAGGTAATTGTAATTGTGTTTATAACTTCCAAGGATATAAACTCTAGGACCACTTCTCCCCTCTATACTTCACAAAACCAATTAATTCATTATTAACTAACTCTAATAAAATATCATGTGTTTGCCTAAGATTCACAAATATTGGAAAA
The DNA here is from genome assembly GCA_037177275.1 of Acacia concinna. NCBI lineage: Eukaryota > Viridiplantae > Streptophyta > Magnoliopsida > Fabales > Fabaceae > Acacia > Acacia concinna. The sequence continues at coordinate 17,650,888 of JBAGKO010000008.1, forward strand.
GCTCTCTCAAGTCAAAACCAACATCTATTTTCGAATAATTAATTCAATCTCTTGTAGTAAGCTAGAGAAAATAGTCATTAAGCTTCAATCTTTTAATAACAATACTAGGTTAATAGGTAAATCTCTTTCCTACCAACACATTATCCATTCAAGACTAGCATGATTTCACCATAGTTCTTCAAACAAGATAATCTCTCTCAAGCATCATCTCACTCCACAAATCCACCAAATGGTGATCAAGCACTTGGAAGCATTAGGCACAAGATAAAATCAACACATAATACTTCATTAAATACTAGAAAAGAAGAAATACAAAGTTTTAATCCATAAAGAGGTTTGAAGTAATCCTAGAACAAGAGTTTTAGTTGCTCATGACAGCAAAATAGCTATAACTATTGAGAATAATTATGCCATATCAGTGAAATACTAAAGAAATGAAGGAAGAGTGAGAAAACCACATATTTTTGGCTCCAAGATGCTTCAATCTTCAAGCCCTAGCCTCCAAATCTTCAAGAGAGCTAAAACCCTAGCACACAAGTGGAAGAACAACCTTAGGAAGTTAGAATATCAGGATTTTCAACCTATCCCTAGGTTTTATCCTTGGTTTATCATCTTATTTTCCAAAATGCACAGCATAAGTTTTGTGCAGTCACTGTGGGTCCACTATAGCCAACCCACAGCGAAAACTTGACATAAACTTTCTGGACACTTTTTGCTATGGGTTCGCTATAGTGAATCCATGGTCAACAGGTAGACAACATCTTTTGCAACAACTTCATTGCCAATGTATGTTTTTCTTTCACATTGCTCTTCTTGATTCTCCTCTTGCTTTCTTCTTTCTTCCTTATCTTCTCTTTACTACTTTCCTTACTCTTTGAAGGCTTTCCACACTTGTCATTTTCTACCTACAAAAAGGGGAAATTCAATAATCACAATTATTCTCATTTGATTCATAGTTCAACATAAAAATTGGTGTTTATCCTTATCCCACCACATTTTCTCCTAAAATATCTTAATATGCACAATTTAAATCCAAAAATGAGTGTAAAGACAAGAAAATTTGTTGGAATGCTCTTAATTTCCAAGAGTTATCAGCTAGCCCAATTGGATAGAACCTCTCCTTAGAACTACTCTAAAAGCTGCTGGAAAATAAAAAATACAAAAGAGGGAGGGAACCATAACTTATTTGGATCGAAAACCAGGCCAGAACTGCTCGAACTTGCTTCCAGAAGAGGCTTACTTTAAGAGGGTGGGAACTTCTTCAAGAGGAGAGGGGGAGCACAGTTTTGAAGAGGCTAGGGGGTATTTATAGTTGGCGTAGAAGGGTTAAAGTGCAAATACTTTTGAGTCTTTAGGTGTAATTTTTTAAAAAAATTTTCTACTTTTTTGACAAGTACAAATACTTTCCGCATCCTTCTTCATATTTTCCACATGAAAAATCTAACTTCCCCTTTAAGCAAGGTGGGAGCCACGTCCATGTGGGCCTAGGGGATTCCCTAACCCAATTTCATCCAATAATTTCCTCTGAATAGACCCAAAAACTAACAAATTTCAAAAAATTTTGTGCTTATCCAAAAATTCTAAGAAATTCACCAAATTCTATAAAAATGCTAGGAGGCTATCATTAAAAATTTAGAATTTTTGGACATCTAGAACTCATAGAATAGTTTTTTCCTTGAAAACCCCTTTTTACCGGGATTTACTATTTTTAAGGGCTTTTGTTCACATTACCGATTTTCTTTTTGGATTTTTACTGCATAACAAATTCTCTAAACTATTGTACTAATTTTCCCAAATCTCAGTCCAGAACATTAAGATCCCTATATATATATGATAATATCAGTTTTTGGCTGAAAACATAGTCCAGCCAAAATTTATGAATATATTCAAAAATTCATAAAAAAATTCCTTAGACCTCAAAACATAATTTTGATCATGCCATACTGTTTTGGACGCCCTATACAATTTTTTTGAGATTTTATGAAAATTTTTGGGGCTTTCGGACCGATTTGAATTTTGACATGAAACTTTGCTGCATTTTTCCTTTTTACATAGAAGTCCTTCTCCAGATTTCACTTCAATTGTTGTGAGATATCTCAGTCCTTTACAAACCAAAGCCCTTGGCTCATCCTGAATAGCTCGTCTAGGCTTCCAAAAATATCAGGATGTTACATTCCTCTCCCTTAAAATAAATTTCGTACTCAAAATTTAACTTATTTCTTATAAAAATAGCTCTGGGTAGCATTTCCTCATTCTATCTTCCATTTTCCATGTCTCTTTCTCCTATGAAGCATTTTTTCAGATCACCTTGACTAGTGGGATCGTCTTGCTCATCAACTACTTTAGCTGCCGGTCTACGATATGCACCATTCTTATCTTAAAAGATTGGTCTTGTTCCATCTCAACATCATTATTCCCCATGATATGAGACAGATCTGGTTGATACTTTCTTAGCTGGAAAACATGAAAGACGTTGTGCAACTAATTTTGATTCGGGGGTAGGGATAGTTTGTACTCTACCAGACCTACTCTGGAGAGAATATGGAATGGTCCCACATACTTAGGTATCAATTTTCTCACCTTTATGGATTCACTTACTCCTATGGTTGAAGAAACTTTGAGGAAGACATGGTCTCTAACTTCAAATTCTAGTGGCTTTCTCCTCTTGTTAGCGTAACTCTTTTGCTGACTCTGGGCTGCCAGGAGTCTTTTTCAGACTTTAATAATTTGTTAAGATGTTTGATCCACTTTTTTTGGACCATACAGACTCCTCTAGCCGAGTTTCGTCTAGCATAATGGAGATCCACACTTCCTTCCATAAAATGCTTTATACGGAGCCATCTGTATACTGGAATGATAACTATTATTGTAGGCAAACCCTACCAATAACAGATGCTCATACTAGTTCCCTTTGGATTCTAGCACACAATGTCTGAGCATATCTTTAAGCATCTGTATTATGCGCTCTGTCTACCCATCCATCTGTGGATGATAAGTCATACTGAATCTCAAAATACTACCCAACCCTCTTGCAGGGCTTTCCAGAATCTGGACATGAATCAGGGGTCTCTATACTGACACTATACTTTCTAGTCCCTATGTAGTCTGACGATCTCTTTTATGCACAGCTTCACTAGCTTTTCTAGTGGATATTGGGTTCTGATTGCCAAGAAATGGGTTGACTTTGTTAGTCTATCCACTATAGCCCAATGTCATCATACCTTACTGCTACACAGGGTAACCTAACTATGAAGTCCATCCAGATACTCTCCTATTTCCATTGCAGAATATCGAGGGGCTGTAATAGAATCTTAAAGGTTTTTTATGTTATGCTTTCACTTTGTGACAAGTGAGGCATTGGGATACGTATCTGGTCACATCACTCTTTAGTCCTGGCCACTAGAATGCCTTTTTTAGATCATGGTACATCTTAGTTATGCCTGGATGCAACGTGTGCCTACTCTTATGTACCTCATCTAGGAGTCTCTCTCTTAACTATCTAGATGGAATGTGTACCTGCTCTTATGTGCCTCGTCAAGTTAAGGAATATACATCTTCCTCTATACTTGACTATGCACTCTGGGGAGATCTCAAAGTCATTTGTCTCACGGTTCACCACCTTTAACTTGAGAGTTTCTACTAGTTGATCCCTTTGTTAGGCGTCATCTATTTACTCAACTAGCTCATCCTCTAGTTTGGATATTCCGACTGTAACATCACAGAAAATTGGGGTAGACCAAGGGTTGTACCCTGATATTTTTTAAGGCCGAAATGAGGAATAGAGGCCTAGTCTGCAGAGGGCTGAGAGATCTCACAACACTTGAAGTAAAACTTAGGGAAGGACTTAAGTGTAAAAAGAGAAAATTCTATAAAGTTTCAGGAAGAAATGTGGTCAGGTTCGAAAGCCCCAAAAAATCCTAGTAAATAGTATAGGGTGCCTAGAACATGGACAAGCAGTTGGAATGATTTTTGGAGGTCCAAAGAATTTTTGATGAATTTCAGAATATTTCTATAATTTTGGTTGGACTAGTTTTTTGCCAAAATTTGATATTATCATATAGTTAGGGACCTCAATGTTCTGGACTGAGATTAGGGAAAATTAGTACATTATTTTATAGAATTTATAAAATTGGTTGGAAGTAAGGAAAAAGTTTAGAGATTTCAGCAAAAATTGTTGAAGGTGGGAAATCACTAGTAAAATGGACTTTTTGGAGAAAAATTATTTCTAGGAATTTTAGACATCTAAAAGTTCTAAAATTTTTACAGTTGCTATTTTTGGAGTCTATAGAATTTCTAGTAAATTTTCGGAATTTTTGGACAAGTACAAAAATTTGGAATTTGGGCCAAAAGAGGTAATAATGGAAAATATAAGAAAATTCAGTGGGGCCCACACAAAGTTTCCGCCCAAGGGTGCTTGTGGCCAAGCTAAGGGCTTCTAGAATGGGACACGTGTCGGGCTTAGATTGGCCTACACAAAGTTTGGGAAAATTACACCTCAAAACCCAATAAATATTTGCATTTTGACCCCTCTAAAAAAGTATAAATACCCACTCCTTGCTCTCCTTCACGCCATTTTTCTCTCTCTTTACACGCTTGCTCTTCTAAAAAAGCCAAGCAATCCATGAGCAGTTAGAGCAGTCCCAGTCTAGTCTTTGGTACAATCGAGGTTCAGTCTTCTCCCTCTTTTGAATTCCTTTATTTTTAGCAGTTTTAGAGTTATTTTAGGGGAATGTTCTATCCAATTGGGCAAGCCTAGATAATGAAACTAAGGGGAGGTTTTTGTCCAACTATCTAAGCCAAAACAAGCCTTTCAAAGGGGAAGTGCTACCCAATTTTTTAGAACCAAGATAGCATTTCCTAGGGGGAGGTACTATCTGACTATCCTAAATGAAAGTGGCATTTCCTAGGGGAAGTGTTGTCTGAATGTCCTAGACCAAAGTGGCATTTCCTAAGGAAAAGTATTGTCTGATTGTCTCGGACTAAGGTAAGGATTCTAAAGGGGAGATGCTGCCCAACTGACGGGTCTGGTTTGTCGGGCACATCTAATGGGAGGTGCTGACTAAATATCTCGGTCTGGGCAGTGGGGACGGGCCAACAGGCGGGACCTAGGCTTGGTGGGGTATACATGGTGGACAATAGAGGGGTATAGGCAGGGGAAGGGTATGGTTTAGGTAGTGGGGAACTAAGACCTAGGGGTACAGAGAGGGAAGGGCAGTAGTGAACTGTTAGAGGTAGACAGTAATGCCTTGTATTGTGGTCTATATAGATGTTACAGAGATGCATACCACGAATCCAGCGATGCTAGAAAAAGTAAAATAGAGCCCGTACACTGTGCAAGGAGTATATTGCTTTGTGTTGTCTGTTGTTTGGTTGTATGCTATGTTCTGGTTGTATTAGCTTGTATGCATGAGAGTATGACTCCCTGTTTATGCCTTAGCTGTTTGAGTTTGAGTTTGGGTTGGTCATGGGCAGGCTCTTGGTATACGGTATGTTACGAGAGAGGGCATTAAAGGTAAAGTATGGGCATTGCATATAGTATGACATGCATTGCATTACATGGTTTCTGGTTATGATTATACTACTACGGTTTCTCTAGAAAACATACCCTCTCCACAATGCTGGTGAAAGTTTCAAAAAAGGTAGGACAAGGGAATATGCTTAGGTGTAGAGTTATATTTCCTGTTTCTTAGAATATATCTATGTACATTATGATTAGTGTAATCTCTGGATTATGGTTTTGTACCTCAGTTAATGAGAAAAAAGTTGTTTCTCTGTTCTTCTGTGTCAAAAATTTTAATTTCTCTGTTTTGACATATGGACACGTCAGTAGTTCTAAGGGCCACTGTAAGGTAGGGAAATGGGTTAAAATTGAGGTATTATTCTGACCTTCTCTGTGGATAACTGCAGTTGATAGAAAGGACTCTAGTCAATGGCGTCTTCTTGCAACTTCTGCTCTTTAATCATTAGTGATGCCATATGCACTGTTTCTAACTCAGGCCATCAATCACAACATTAGCTTTACCTAGGTGGTATTTGATATGATAATCACAGTCCTTCGTAACTCCATCCACATTCTCTGCCTCATGTTTAGCTCTTTTTGGCTCTGGAGATATTTGAGACTTCTATGATCACAATATAGCTCTACCCCATATAGATAATGCCTCCAAATCTTTAAGGCATGTACTATCGCTGCTAGCTCCAGGTCATGTGTGGGATGATTTTCTTCCTGTGGTTTTAACTGTCTAAAGGCATAAGCCATCACTTTATCATGTTGCATTAGCATACACCCTAATCCTTATTTGCTAGCATCTGTATACACAACATACGGTTGTGTCAGATCAGGAATGATTAACACAGGAGTGATGTCAACCTCTGCTTCAGCTCTCTAAAGCTAGCCTCGCAATTCTCGTCCCCTACAAAAGCCTAATTCTTATTCGTAAGCTTAATTTGCGGTAGGGCTATATGAGCAAAGTTTAGAATAAACCTCCAGTAATAGCCTGCTAGACCCAATAAACCTCTGACTTCTATTATGGTCTTGGGCTGCTCCCAGCTCATTACTACTTCTATCTTACTGGGATCCACAACCACACCTTCACTGGATATCACATGGCTGAGGAATTTCACTTCTCTAAGCCATAACTCACATTTGTTAAGTTTGACATAGAGTTGCTTCTCTTTTAGAGTATTTAGGACTATTTGTATATGTTTCTCGTGTTCCTCTTCAGATTTGTAATATACGAGGATATCATATATGAATACTACTACAAACTAATCTAGATACGGTTGAAAGACTTTGCTCATATAATCCATGAACATTGCAGGTGCATTTGTCATACCAAATGGCATTACCAGAAATTCGTAATGCCCATACCAAGTCCTGAATATAGTTTTTGGGATATCATCCACTTTTACCCTTAATTAATGATAACCTGATCTCAGATCTATCTTTGAAAATATAGTGGACCCATCAAACTTATCAAGTAAGTTATCAATTCTGAGTAGCAGATACTTGTTCTTTAAACCTTCTATTGAGCAAGCACCACTTCTAGAGCTTAAGTCCTTACCACCATACCTTAAGCATGCATACTTAGATGAATTCAAAACACTTCCTATCATCATTTCTTCTTCTTTATCTAAAGATAAAAAAGAAAGGTTGTTGAAAGTTTTAAAAGAACACAAAAGAGCAATGTGTTGGACAATTGCAAATATCAAAGGTATAAGCCCATCAATTGTCACACATCGAATACTCTTAGAAGATGATCATAAGAAATATGTTCAAAATTAGAGAAGATTGAACCCGACGATGAAAGAAGTGGTCAAGAAAGAAGTTATCAGGTGGTTGGATGTTGGGATTATCTAACCCATTTTTGATAGCTCATAGGTTAGCCCAGTGCAAGGTGTTCCAAAAAAGGGGGTATGAAAGTTATTACTAATAAGCAAAATAAGCTTATCCCTACTCGAAAAATTACTAGTTGGTGTGTTTGTATGGATTACAGGAAATTGAATGATGCCACAAGAAAGGATCATTTCCTACTTCCTTTTATAGACTAGATGTTAGACCATTTGGTAGGTAAATAATTCTTTTGCTTCTTATATGGGTATTCAAGGTACAATCAAATTGTTATTACTCCTGAAGATCAAGATAAAACAACATTCACTTGTCTATATGGCACATTTGCCTTTGGAAGAATGCCATTTGGTCTATATAATGCTCTTGCCACCTCCTAAAGATGCATGATGAGTATATTCTCTAATATGATAAAAGAGATAATAGAAGTATTTATGGATGACTTCGTTGTCTTCAGTGAATCCTTTGAAGAATGCTTAATAATTGAGTAAAATACATTAACCACCCATTTGTTACACTTAAATTACACAAATCTCCCTTATATTTTGAAAACATATATTGACCTCACTTAAAATTAAAATGTACGTTATAGAAACTTCCCTTACATATTTGATATTCTACTTCCATCCACCCAACCGTTAGTGTTAAGTTTGACTATTAAACATTTGCATTGCCCAAAATACCCCTCTTTCAAAAAATGAATTAACATTTATATATGCCTAAGAATAATTTTCTATGCAATCAAAAAATAATTTCAATATATATGTATGATCAAATTTCTAATATATTATAAAATTCATTAATTGATATTGTATTTGTAAATTCTACTTTTTTAAATTTTTATCATATTTATTAAAACTTATATATTATTATTCTTTTAAATGACTAAAAACATATTTCTTTCTTTTTTTGGTCATTACACCATGATTAAAAAGATGTTTGAAAGGAATATTTTAATTCACCATATAAATTTTGTGAAAAAAATTAATTTAAGAAATTAAATTAATTTAAATGACTAAAAACATATTTATTAATAATATAAATTTGAGTTGCTATATAAATTAATTTAATTTTAAATTTTAATTTCTTAAATTAATTTTTTTCACAAAATTTATAAACATGTGTATTTAAGTATGCATATATTGAAATAATTAATTATAATTTTAGTCAAGTTTTCTATATTTTTATTAATGATATTAAATACGTCTTTATTGAGATATCGAAAAAATTTAACAGACAACTATTTACAATAGTGACAAAATAAATTAAGGAAAAAACTCTTAAATTACTCAAACAATCTTTGCCAAAATTAGGAAATTATTAATGATGAAGGGTAAACTAGTAAATAAATTTTATTTTAATATCAATTTATTTAAAAAATTTGACTTCTTAACAGAGTTAACAATTTAGACTTAAGTGTATGTTTTCAAAATAGAAGGGGAGGTCCGTGTAATTAAGGCAAAACATAAGAGAGGTTAGAGTATTTTACTCTTAATAATTCTAGATAAAGTGTTAAAGAGATATAAGGAAACAAACTTAGTTCTCAATCGAGAGAAGTGCCATTTCATGGTAATTAAAGGAATAGTTTTGGGTCATAAAGTTTCAAAAAAGGGTTTAAAGGTCAATAGAGCTAAGGCTTTTGTGATTGAGTAGCTTCATCCTCCTTCTAATGTTAAAGCTATGAGAAGTTTCTTGGGTCATAATAGACTCTATCATCGATTCATTAAATATTTCTCTAAGATTTCCAATCCTCTTTCTCAACTACTTGAGAAGGATAATCCATTCTACTTCAATGAGGAGTGTATAAAGGCTTTTGAAGAATTGAAAAATAGTTTGATTTTGTAACATCCCACTTTTCGAGTCTTTACTATACCTCAAGGTGGCCTTTGGAACTAGTTACGCCTGTATGTCTGAAAACGGAGGGGAATTTTTTTGCAAAATGCATTAATGATAAACAATTTTGCATTAATAAGTAAAGGCATACAAAACAGAATCCAGTGTATCAATCTTAGAACATATACATACAACTCATAAATAATAATAGGAAGCCTAACAAAACTATACTCGATTCTTGCCTTTACTTCTTGATCCTTCACTTGCATTGTGGAGAGGGTAAGGTTTTTAGGGAAACCTTAGTAATAGAATCCAAAACCAATAATAGTATAATGTAAAGCATGTCATGCTATCATGTAATGCCTGTATTACTCCTCTAGTGCCCTCACTTTCGGCACTTACAGTGTAATGAGCATACACGTGACTCTACCTCTATTACATAGCCAAGGTGAATAAATAGAGATTCATACCAAATACAAATAATGATAGCTCAATCACACTATAGTAAACAAGCATAAAACACAAACAGCAAACAAGAAGCACTATAAGTTAAGGTCTAGAGATTCTCAATATCGTATACTCCTACACTGTGTAGGTGTTGGTCCCTGTCTCTAGGCGTATATGTTTGATCCTTCGATGTCAAGCTACTGGATCACTGTTGGACAGCTGGTCTGCTACTATGTAATGCCTACACAGACCACAGTGTAAGGCATTACTATATGCCTCTATTGGTATACTACAACTGTTCCCCCTCCTGTACTCTTTAGGGTCTTGGTTCCCTATTAGCTGGACCGTATTCTTCCCCCTACTTGCACCCCTTTGCTATCCACCATGTGCAATCCCCAGGTCCCTGCTTCTGGCCCATCCCCACTACCCTAGCTGGGAAGTTGGACAGTACCTCCCCTTAAGAAATCCTACCTCTGTCCGGGACAGTTGGATAACACCTCTTAGGAAATACTATCCCAGTCCGGGACCATTGGACAACAGCTCCCCTTATGAAATGCTATCTCAGTCTAGGATAGTTGGACAACAGCTCCTTCTAAGAAAGGCTATCCTAGTCCAAAACAATTGGGAGACACTTGTAACATCTCAAAATTTTTGTGCCTAAAAAAAGGGGTATTTTGGCCAAAATGGTGTTTTCTAGCCAAACCAAGGGTTGTACCCTAACATTTTTTGAGGCCCAGATGAGATAATCAGGATGAACCAAGGGCCTTAGTCTGTAGAGAACTGAGAGATTTCACAACAATTAAAGTGAAACTTGGGGAGGGACCTTTGTGCAAAAAGAGAAAATTTCGTAAAGTTTTCGGACGAAATGCGGATAGGTCCAAGAACCAAAAAATTCCCATAAAATTCTAAAAAAATAGTCGAGGGAATCTAGAACATATGGCATAGTCAAAATGTCATTTCGAGGTCCTAGGAATTTATTAGGGATTTTTGAATATCTTCAAAAGTATTTGACTTGACAGGGTTATTGGCCAAACTCTGATATTTATCATATATATTGGGACCTCAGTGTTCTAGACTAGGACATGGGAAAACTAGTACATTATTTTAGGGAATTTATGATGTAGTAAAAGTCAGGAAAGAAATTTGATTATGTGAGCAAGCCCTTGAAAATCGATAAGATACTACTAAAAAGGGTTTTATGCAAAAAATTATTTTGAGTTCTAGACATCCAAAAATTACAAAATTTTAAGGGAAGCCTCCTAATATTTTTACAGATTTTTTGTAAATGTTTTTTTAGAATTTTTGGATGGCTACAGAATTTTCAAGAATTTCCCAATTTTTAGACCGATTCAGTGGAAATTATTTATATAATTTGAGACTGATGGAACCCCTAAGGCCCACCCAAGTCGGTGCTATCTTTGTTTGACCAAGAGGGAAGATTTTTTATGTGAATAAAATAGAATCTTGTAGAAGGTGGACATATGTCAAAAAAGCAAAAAACAATTTAGGAAATTACACCTAAAGACCCAAAAATAATTGCAAATTGACCCCTCCCTTCTACCTATAAATAGAGCTCTTCCCTTCCTCATTCTTCACACTCAAAAATTTTGATCTCTCCTTCTTGAAGTACTCTCCCACCCTCTCTTAAAGAAGCCTCTTCCAATCAAAATTCCTGCTGTCCCGGCCCAACCTTAGATTGAAGTAGTTCTGGCTCCCTCTTTCTTTTAAATTTCTTTATTTTCCAGTAGTTAGTAGAGTAGTTAGGGGGAGGTTCTATCCAATTGGGTAGCCCTAGATATTGAACCTAAGGGGAGATTATATCCAACTATCTAAGCTAAAACAAGTCTTCCTAAGAGGAAGTGATGCCTAATTGTTTCGGACCAGGATAGCCTTTCTAAGGGGGAGGTGCTCTCTGACTATCCCAGACTAACATAGAATTTCCTAGAGGGAGGTGCTGTCTAGTGGTCCTAGACTAAGATAGCATTTTCTAGGTTGAGTTGCTGTCTGACGGTCCTGGACAGAAGTAGAATTTTAGGGGGAGGTACTCCCAATAGTCGGAGGTTTAATGGGCAATATAAGGGGAGATACTATCTAATTGTGCCGGCCAAGGTAGTGGGGACAAGCCAGCAGTAGCAGGGACCCGGGCTACACAGAGTGGTCAGCAAAGGGGTGCAGGTAGGGGATAGGTAAGGTAAAGGATGGGGAAGGACCCAGTCCAGGTAATAGAAAACCTGGACCCTAAAGGGATACAGGAAAGGAAGGGCGGCAGTATACCGGTAGGGGTATAAGGTAATATAATTTATTGCAGTTTGTATAGGTGTAACGGCGAGATGAACCAGAGACCCAGACGTACTAGAAATAGAGAAACAGCGCACCCGTACTGTACAAGGATACTTGTAGCTAAAATATTTAACCTTAACTTATATTTTCTTTGTTTGTTTGTTGTTTGTTTATTGATTGTATTCTATGTTCTAGTTGAGCTAGCGTGTATATATGAGATGTTTGACTCTTTGTTTATGCCTTGGTTACTGAGTAGAGTAGAGTCACGTGCATACTCCTGGTATATGGTAGGTGCTGAGAGAAAGGGCACTAGAGGAGAAGTACAACATTTGCATATAGCATGACATGTATTGCATTACATTTTTATCGATATGATTTGGCAACTAAGTTTTCTCTAGAACCTTACCCTTTCCACAATGCAGGTGAAGGATCTACAGGAGGCAGGGGAAAGGAGCGAGTTTAGTGATAGTCATTTTTTGTTTCCTGTTTATTATGGCATGTAATTATGAACAATGATAGTTTTGTACATACTTGGTGTTAACATAAAGTGAGTTTCTAGTTTATTTAAGTTCCAATGTGTTGGTGGTTGTAAGAGCCACCTTGAGGGAAGATAATAAAATAAAACTAAGGTGTTATAGCACTTCCCCTTAGGAAGGCTTGTTTTGGCCTAGATAGTTGGACATAACCTCTCCTTAGGTTCATTATCTAGACCTGCCCAATTGACAGAACCTCCCCCTAAACTATTATAGTAACTACAAGAAACTATAGGAATTCACAAGAAGGAAGGAATCAGGATTTACTTAGATCGAAGACTGGCTGGGACCACTTGAAATTGCTCTAGAAGGGGTTTACTCTGAGAAAGGTGGGAGACCTTCCAAGGGAAAGGGGGAGCGCATTTTTTACATGAAGAGAAGGGGGAGAAGAGGTCTATTTATAGGTGAAGGGGAGGGGTCAAAATACAAATATTTATTAGGTATTTAGTTGGAAACAATTGTTTGTTGTTAGTACTTATGGTTTGTCATGATATGCTGATATTGTGAACTATTTTACATGTAAAGTGTTATCCCCTTATTTCAATTTTTATCAAAGAAATAAATTTTTGCATGATATTGCCTATTATATCTAGGATGAACTATTTCTTTTTAAAAGATGTGCTGATTTGATTATTAGAAAATGTGTGCTTGAGGAAAAATAACTGCATCTAAGGTACTTGAATATGGTTTTTATTGGCCCGGCCCTCTTTGTTTAAAAAAGCTCACCAATTTGTTTCCAACTATGATAGATGTTAGAACAGGTAATATTTCAAGGAGACATGAGGGCCTCAATTTAGGATATCTGAAGTTGAGCTTTTTGATGTTTGGGGATGGATTTTCATAAGTCCTTTTCCTAATTCAAGAGGAAACAAATTCATTCCTATTGTTGTGGAATATATGAGCAAAAGGGTTAGAGCTATAATTTTTCAAGCTAATGATGCCAATACAGTGATTTGATTCTTGCATAAGCATATCTTCACAAGGTTTGGTACTCCCAGAATAATCATTACATATTAGGGAGCCCACTTCAATAATAAGAATTTCAAGGCTTTCTTGGCAAAATATGGAGTGTACCACAAGATGTCACTTGCATACTATCCATAAACAAATGGTATATGTTAGTTTACCAACAAAGAAATTAAGAGAATTCTTAAGAACACTATGGTTTAACTAAAAAAGATTGGTCTGACAAGCTTGATAATGACCTATAAGCTTATAGGACAACTTTCTGTACACTAATTGGCATGTCACCTTAAATTTTTGTTTTTGAAAAAGTATGTCATTTACCACTTAAATTGGAGTATAAAGCATGGTGAGCAATCAAGAAACTGAATATGGACCATAAGCATGTTGAAATTAATAGATTGTTACAAAAGAATAAGTTGGAAGAATTAAGACTTCAGGCATATAATAATACAAGATTATATAAAGAAAGGACAAAGAAATGGCATGATAACCATATATTAAAGCACTTTTTTGAGCCTAGGCAATTAGTACTGCTCTGCAACTCAAGACTCAAGTTATTTCCTGGGAAACTTAAATCAAGGTGGTTTGGTCCTTTTAGAGTGGCTTATTTGTCATCAAAAGATGCAACTAAAGTTAAAGATGAGAGAACGGGTGACTGCTTGAAGGTGATTGGGTAAAGACTAAAGCATTACCATAGTGATGAAGTGAACTGGTAAACAGCGGTTCACAACTTGAACCCACTTGCTTAGATAGGTGGTGTAGTCAAGTTGAGGACTATAAATTTAGCGCTTCTTAGGAGGCGACCCAAGGTATTGGTTTGATGTTCTATTTTTCTTTTTGTAGGATTTTTGGAGTCTTCAATGATATGCTTTGCTATGGAAACAAAAATCATTAGCATTTGCAAGTTCTAGTCAAGGATAAATAAGGGAGTTTTCTTCTACTTTTCTTTGAATTGTTTATTTTTTACATTGATGCTAATTGTAATGAAACTACATGCGCTTGAAATCTGTGTCATCTCACCACTTGGATATGATTTCTTTCTAACCTTCTTTTACTTATTATTGTATGTTCACATTGAGGACAATGTGACATTTAAGTGTGCGGGTGATGGTATTCTTAATATTGAATGACTTGGCCTCAAATTTTCTTAACAAAAAAAATTATTCTAGAAGTTTAGTTTTTTTTTTGTGAACATTTGTCCAATTGGTTTGATTTAAACTTGAAAAAGATTTGAATTTGATTTAATTCTATCATCTTTCAATGTTAGTAAATAGGTAATGATTTGGTTTTGGTTCATCACTTTAGGATGTCAAAGAACTTGTGAGGAATTTGAACTTAGATATTTTTCATTATAAGAGAGAGTACACTTATTGTAATTTTACCTCTAGAACTTGTATTGACTCTCTTTTGAAAAAAAAATTATTCCTTTGCATACAAAAAGATGATTTAGGAATTCATTTTTATTCATTATTTTAGTTAGTGCTAAGTGAAAAAGAAAGAGAGATTGAAGGGCCTAAAAAAGGGAATTAAAAAATCAACAACTCCACTTAGCCTTGACTTAGTTACTAGGGCACTTCACTAATATTGGCACTCACATCAAATGGTCAAGTCAAAGAGGGCTATGAGTTGGGTTGACAACCTCTTGAGGTACCTATTAGTGTAATTGAGTAACTGATGCTACATTACTCTATGCGCAAGGTCATGTAAAAAGGGGACCTTCAACTATTCAAGATTAAAAGATAATGAAAAAAGAGTATAGGGAGCATAATATCCTTTCATTCTTTGTGTCTTCCATTGAATTGCTTAGCACTGACTAAAGTATTCATCCAATATCAAAGTCCTTTTGATTTATGTATGTAATAGGATAGTATAGTGGAGATTGAGATGAGAGACAAACCTATAGTAGATGAGTTGTAGTAGGTGGAATAGAGTGAAACGTAAGCCCATGAAATATCTTGAGATAGGAGTTAAAACACTTGACATGTAAGGCATGTTCTATTGTGATTATTCCTTGCCAAATTGGTTGCCTTGCTACTTGCACTTTTAAGGTGGAAAATATTTCTTTGATAACTTAATTTATGAAAGTTTGAATTGATTCCAATTTTGTAATGTTTGTTTTAAAATCTTACTTCCATGCATGATTTTTGTAGTTGACAATTTAAAATCTTGAGGACAAGATTTGATGCAAGTGTGGGGGTATAGTGATGACTTCCCAATTTTATTAAATTTGAGATATATTTTGATGTATTTGGGAAGTCATCAATGACAAATTAAAGAAAATTTCTTGAGATTTTATGAGATATCACTTTGGATGCATCGTCTTGGGATTTTAGCTTAGAATAGAATTTTTTAAACTTAGAATATAAGTTTTTTAAAGTTTAGGGAATACAAAATAAAAATGGGAAGTTTTATGGAAAAAACAATAAAAAAACAAAGAAAGAAATAAGTGGAAAGAGAAAAATACTATTGGAAAAAAAATTGTAGAAGGGGTCACTCAATATCCAATATGGGAAACAAGTTATGGTCAACATAAAAGGAAGGAATAGGTGGCAATTGGGGGAGATCTTTGGTCATCTTCATCCAAAACGTGAATCAAGGGACGGAGCTATTGGATTCAGCTTGTTCTTACTATTTGGACGAGAGAAACACGATTTATCTTCATTATCGTTTGTGCTTGAGGAACCATAATAATCTCTACTTCTGCTGTCTTCTTCAGTTGAATATGCCAAGGAGATCATTCCATAATGGTCAGAGAGGAAGAATATTGAGTAAACATAGATCTCAACCTTAATTTGATTTTCTTGTACCCCTCTTTTCCATTATAGACGTTGGTTCTGATTTGATGTTCATTGTTGCAATGATGTTAATTAAAGCCAAGCGTGGCTAGATTTTTCCTTGCAACCTAGAGTATTATGAAATTGTTTAAGACTAGCTTAGAAATTGTTCCCACTAATTAGTTTTCCTTAATTTATTTCAGTTTATTTAATCATGCTTTTATCATTTATTGCTTATTGATTGTCCACCATTGAGCATGTTTTGGAGATCGAAGATTGAACTTGATGAAGGGAATTTTAAAGGGAAAATTGGGTATTGGCCCCGACCAAGAGAATATACGACAAAATGGTCTCGTGAAATCGCGTAATTGCAAAAAGTCCCACGAGACTTTTTTGCAATTAATTCGCAATGAGAAATGTCCTTTTTGCCCTTATTCACAATTGTTGTCATTAACAACTACATCTGGCTCCATTGACAACTTATTCAAAAATATCACACATTGTTGTCATTAACAACTATCTGTGCCGTTAATGACAACTATATCTGGCTCCATTGACAACTTCTTTAAAAATATCACACATTGTTGTCATTAACAACTATCGGTGCCCTTAATGACAACTACATCTGGCTCCATTGACAACTTCTTCAAATTATTGTTAATGACAACAATTTGTGATATGTAAATGTTCTCATGCACTGAGTTTGAAGAAGTTGTCAATGGAGCCAGATGTAGCTGTCATTAAGGGCACCGATAGTTGTTAATGACAATAATGTGTGATATTCTTGAAGAAATTGTCAATGGAACTAGATATAGTTGTTAATGACAATAATATGTGATATTTTTGAAGAAGTTGTCAATAAAGCCATATGTAGTTGTTATGACAACAATTGTGAATAAGGGTAAAAGGGACATTTCTCATTACAAATTAATTGCAAAAAAGTCCAATGGGACTTTTTTACAATTACGCGATTTTATAGGACCATTTTGTCGTATATTCTCTTAGTCGGAACCAATACGCAATTTTTTCAATATAATACTACTTGTATTTGTACGAAGAAAAAATATAAAAATATAATTAAAATAAATAAAAAATAAATAAATTTTATTATTATTAATTAAGATACTCAAAATATTAATATATTTATTTCCACATTTTTAATATTTTAATTCTTAACTATAAATTTATTTATATTTTATCTATTTCATTTATATTTTTACATCTTTTCGCTGTTATTTATTTATAGGGAAAATTAATTCATCACTCCCAGTACTTTTTTTTTTTAATGTGGTTTTTAGCATTTTATACGTTCATTCATACTCCAATTCAATTATAAACATCAGAGATCAGCACATATATTCGTAACATATTAATTATCAGGCACCTAATAATCTCTAGGCTTTTTTTTTTTTCTGATGTAAATGCTAACCAGATTATATGTCGGCGATCAATAAATACAAAATAAAAAATAGTTTTAAAAATAAAATAATGGTAAAATGTATTTATTGTCAATAGAAAAAATTATCAGGAACATAATAATCTCTAGGCATCTATTTATAATATATAATATTGTTGGTTTGAGTTTTATTTAGATCAATGTAGCAAAATTAACCCAGTTATACCTTTGACCCAAAAAAAAAAATTAATCTAGTATATGACAAGTTAGAGTTACAGCTATTAACATTGTGATCAATGTATAACATAGAGAAAGTTATATGAAGAATTTCATATCAATACCAAATGGAATTCTAAAATTTTTAAAGGGTTGCTAGATTTTGAAAAGGATACTTTGGTCTTAGGGAAGGAATTTAAGTTTTTTAATTTGGCTGACGTAATACCTGATGTTGATGCACGCTGCAGTGAGACAGAGGAGATAGGGAGATATGACACTGACAGAGAAAAGAAAGAGAGAGGAGGTGATTAGGTCGGGCTTGTTAATCCCGTTACGAGTTTTATCATTTACATTATAAGTCTAGTTATTTTCGCTACCGATTATATCCAAACATGTTCACTAACTTAAAATACAAGCTTAGGACGAGCTTGTTAATCCCGTTACGTATTTTATTATTTACGTTATATGTCTAATTATTTCTGCTATCGATCATATCAAAACACACAAGTACCCATTATATTCAGCCAATTTAAGACATTGTGTGTTTTAATATAATCGGTAATGAAAATAACTAAACTCATATTGCTTATTTGGAATAACTTATTTAGGAGTAATAAGATCTTATTTGCGAAATACGAAGTAAATATGTGAAAGGGGTCTTTCTCGTATTTTGTGCATAAAATCTTATTTGACCCAAATAAGTCATACCAAACAAGCCTATAATATATAAATAACAAAACTCTTAATGAAACAAATTCGACATGATCACCTTCTCACTCTCCCCTCAATCAGTGTCTCCCTCTCTCTTCTGTCTCTCTATCAATGTCAGGTGTCACGTTAGCCAAATTTAAAAACTCAAATTCCACCCTAAGACTTAAGTATCCTTTTCTCAATTTAGTTGTCCTTTTAAGGATTTTAGAATTTTATTTAATATTTATATGAAATTTTTTAGGGAGAGCTTCAGAAAAATGCCTCTCCAAATTCTAAAACCCCAAAAGGGATGTTAACATTTTAAAAAGACACTAAGGGACCATGGACCAAATTGGGATTTTGAAATTTTGCTGATATGAACAGTGGCTAGCATGAAGTAGCGAAAATCATTACTTTTCTGGTGAAAACCATTACTCAAATGGTGAAAATTCGACATTGTTCACGTCACGGGTGTCGTCAGAGGAGGGGAGAGAGAAAGTGATCAGCACGAAGTAGCGAAAACTATTACTCAAATGGTGAAAATACACTACTGTTCACGTCAACAAATTTTGAGGGGGAGAGAGAGTTATTACCATGGATCAACAACACGGACTAGCGAAATCCATTACTCTTCTTGCAAAAATCACTATTGTTCATGTCAGCGAATTTTAAAACCTCAATTTAATCCATAATACCTTAGTATCTTTTTAAAATGCTAACATCCATTTTGGGGTTTTGGAATTGAGGGAGGTATTTTTCTGAAATTCTCCCAATTTTCTAGGTACATCACCCAATAAAAATATATAAAAAGAAAAATTGTTTGAACATAAAATGAAGTGATAACTATCTGTGGTAATACAAATCAGTCGTAACACATCGTTCATGTAATAAAATTTATTTATTGTCGATATAAAATGAAAAGTTTGTTTCTCTTAATTGTCTCCTTCCATCTGCCTACAATATAATCTATAGTTCAGCTTAATTTTATTTAGATCAACATAACAAAATTAATCCAATTGTATATTTAATGAGAGCTTCCTCTAGTCCTCTACTAACACTATTTCCTTTCTACTCATAAATTAACAAATTATGAGTATACAAATTAACCAATGTACTTCCTCTTATTCTAATTATAAGGCCATTTTGTAGATACAAAAAGGGGTTTCAAGACTAGAGGGTGTGATTGTTTGTTTTAGTTTTATTTATATCAAAATAATGTAGCAAAATTAATTCACCTATATGCAAGGTTAGAGTTATGACATTGGTTCTCTCACATATCAACAAATTATGAGTACCCCAACAAAAAAGATAATTCACGAATATAGATTGTCCTCTCATTTTACAAATTAGTTGGTCAATCGGGGGTTAATGAGAGGCAATAACAAATTGGTCATTTTAAAAACTATTTCATTTCCTATCTAACATTTTAGAAAAAAAAAAAAGACTCTATATGGATTTTCATAATCTTTTTAACAAAATGTAGATTATTTTGTTTTGTTTAATATAGATTGTCCTAATATTTTTTAATTTAAAATTTGTTTGCTATAGATTGTCAGTAATCTTTAGAAAGAAAATTGACGGAGTAACACATTTCTAAAAAAACAATTAGAAGATTAACTATAAATTTAAATTCACGTGTAATTTATTTGACCATATTTTAGAATTTTCTTCTAATTTTTAAATTTGTACATTTTTTTATCTTTATTAATCTTGATGTGTTTTTATATTTATGCATTCCTCTAAAACTAGAAGAGGAAGGGTGAAAAAATAAAAACAGGAGAGAGAAGGTAGAGTGTATAAGTTAAAAAGGAAGGGGAAAATTTCAGCATGTTTTATTTAAAATAAAAGAGGATGTCAAACCTCGCATTAACGTAAGAGAGATTGAGAGAAAATCATATAGAAAGATGCAAAATCGTTCTTTGAGTGAATAAGTTACTCACAAATTTTAAATCGTTCTTTGCGTAAATGATTTTAAGTATAACATTTTAATAAATGGTTTTCAATTTATAGAATTTAAGTAATTTTATTCACTGTTTATAAAATCTCAGCAAATTTGCAGGTTAATGGTCTATTTGTAGTTTCGTGCCATTGTTACTTTGTTGGATGCCTGATATGTTCCTTAAATAACATTAAATTAAGGGGTAAAGGTGAAAAAATATACATGTAATTGTTTTTAACTAAGTGTTTGTTTGATCCAAAAATAACTATGTGATTATAAAAGTTGAGTAAAAATACATATTGATAATTATGTATGATTTTTTTTTTATTTTTAAAGTTTACATGAATTATGACTCAATTAAAGTTATAGTCTACGTGACAGTAGATAAAAAGAGAGAAAAAATCTACATCTACCCACTAAAGCCTTATTTGAGCCATATAATTGAAATATAGATTTAAATGTAAAATAATTGAAACCTCGTAAGTTTTATAAATTATAGACTAAAATATAATTACTATCCTCCTATTTTACCTAAAATACAAACCTTCAATCTATTTTAAAAATGTATATAGACATTTTTTAAAACTAAAATACAAACCTTGTCGCTTTTCTTCATACTTGAAATCATCATCATCATCTTCATGAATGTATAAATGTGTATTTCGTAAACTGTACGTGGATCCAGTTTTACGCCACCAAATGCATAACCAAGTTCTTTAATTCATAATTAATATAATAATTAACTAAATAGGAACCTCATATTTTGCATGAAATTTTATGTTTTATCTTGTATGTACAGGTAATTTTATTTAATTGGGAGTGTACAACAGGAGATTTGGCTACCAACTATAAATCAACTACTGTATCAAATAGGAAACTCGGAGTAATGTTAAGTGCTGATAAGATATTATCAGTTTAATTATAGGACCCTCGAGAAGATGCCTTTATTATAATATTATAGTGATAATATTAATATACAAGAATGTATATAAATATAAATGTGGATTATAGGCTCATTACTTTGTTTACCTTACTCCAACGCTATCTTTGTCGCTTTGGGAACCATGAATATTCCCCTATCCTATTATTCTCTTTTCTTTTTTTTCTTTTTCTTTGGCCAACCCGTGTCCCATTATTATATTCTTATTTGTGTTTGGCTCAATTGGCAATTTGGCATAGACCTCTCCCTCAACAAGTTGGAACCTGTGTATGTGTGGGTGGGTGCTATATATGTGCTAATGGTATACTGTGTTTGTACTTTATTCTTATAAAAAATTTATTTTAATATTTTTACTTTAAGAAAAATAATATTAAAATACCATTAAAATTTCAAAATCCTAAAATCCATGTTAACATTTATAAATGACATATAGGAAATTTGGTAGGAATTTGGGATATGAAAATTTGAGCAAAAATACTTAAATGCTCTCACTTTCTTATCTATGTTTCTCACCATTTCTTTTCTCTTCTTTTTTATTCCTCATTTTCTTTTCTTTCCTCTTTCTACGGGTGTGCAACACATCCAAGTCCCGGTACTACCAAACCAGTCCCGTTTTTTTTTTTTGATTTTTT
>JBAGKO010000008.1:17697872-17719546 GCA_037177275.1 Acacia concinna
TTGCAACGGAATTTAATTTCGTCTCTGATTAGAGACGGAATTTAATTCCGTCACTAGTTAGAGACAGAAAATTCCGTCGCTAATCCGTCTCTAATTTGTAATGGAATTTTAAATTCTGTCACTAAGTGAAATTAGTGACGCCATTTTTAGCGACGGGCCATTTTTAGTCGCTATTCCATCGCTAGCGGAAATTCCGTCGCTAATATATTTAGAGACAGAAATTCCATCGCTAATGTCGCTAATATATATTAGCGACAGAATTCCGTCTATAATTTCAACTTTTTCGTAGTGTATTATTCCACGTACATGGTAGTTTTACATTAAGAAACGTCATATATTCATCACACATTTATATATATATGACGGTTTTATAAATATATGTATACATACATGTATATATGTGTACATATATATATCTGTGTGTGTGTGTGTGTTACGTTTGTTTGTAAACAACCGCAAAGTATTTCTTATGTATGTTTCAAACACAACATCTATCATAGTCCTTCTCTGGTGATAATTCATAATCCTCTGGCAAACAAAATAATTCATCCAAATCCTCTCCGGCAACCATCCAACACTGTTTACTTTACTTCTCTTGAGCATGCAGTAACTTCCCACCATATATGCATAAGCTATATACAACTTCTTGCATACGGTGAGAAGTACCGTGCGTTGAAGATCAAGAAAGTAAACCGTGATAGATAGTTACAGGAAAGGACATGGATGAATTGTTTGCCTATCGAATGATTATAAATTATCATCATAGAGGAACTCTGGTAGATGTTGTGTTTGAAATATATATGCATGCACAAGATGATTGTGTGTGTATATATATATTAAAAACCCATATCAGAGCAAACTAAACATCAATAATTTAAAGAACAAAGTATCAATATGAAGAAACTAAAGTTCTCTCTGCTTTCCCATTGATCTCCCCCACTATCATTAAGTTGTGACATTCAAACAGAAATAGGGGACATTGCAATTTTGAATGCCAAAAGGTAATGATAGTCACATATATCAATGGGAAAAACAAAAAAGGCATATTAAATTTACCTAATTTGCGCAAGCATCAGCTTACAATCTGGCTATTCACAAAACGTGAGAAGCAAGAAGAAACCGAAGAATTTCATGGGAATTCTACAAGATCTATTCGTTCTTTGTTCTCTAAAAGATTGTCAAAAACAACAAGTAAGCATTAAACAATAGAGAAACAAGCTAAATGTACATACAACAATTTAGGGTTAGAGTAAACAAGCATTGAATGGTCAGCAGCTAATCAAATAAGGACACTAAACTTTATATTAAAAACCTAGAGCAACAAGCATCAACAATTATAAATAAGAAAGGATAGGGTAAATTAGGGACAAAAGATATGTAACCTACAACAAAGAATATAGCAACAATGAGAAGAAAGTTTTCACTTTTATGCAAAAATACAAAACTTATAATCCAAATAAAAATTTTAGCAGTAAACCAACAATTTTGCATAATGAACTACGCTTAAGGGGAGAAATTTTCACTTTTATTTGATTCACAGAAAAAATTACAAAGATTCGAAGAACACCAAACACAGAACCCAAAATAATCCACCGACAAACATGTTCATAGACATCAGAAGGAGGATAATCACAATTTTAGCAACAATAGAGAGAAAAATTAAGATAGGGATATCAGAAACAGTGGTAAGAGGTATTCGACGACAGTGCAACAAAGAAGTAGCAAGTTGAAATTGTGAAAATATGGTTCATATTTTAGTTTTTAACAGCATATCTATGACGGTTGTTTGTAAACAACTGTCACATATAATATGTATGGCGGTTGTTTCATGAAAAACCTCCAAATAGTTACTGTTTATATATCGCGGTTCTTAACAAACCGCGATATATTATTTTCTTATATATGGTGGTCTTTTGGTAAACTATCATATATGCCAAAGCGGAGTATTGATTCAAATTCCTCCTTTTTACATATGGTAGTTATTTAAAAACCGTCATATATGATTTACATATATATGGCATTTTTGTAGAACCATCATATATGTCAAGGTGGAGCGTCAATTCAAATCTTACCTCTCTATAGATGAAGGAGATTCCAATAACCGCTACATAGAGTTTCATATATGCACAAAATATGTGGTAGTGGCATGCTTATCCCCCAAACTGTTCCATTTTGGGTGGGGGGGCCTTTTTTTGGGTTAAGTTGTATCTATGCACCTAAAATATTTTTGGAAAAATTGCGTTTTGGTCCCAACCAACAGAATTTACAACAAAATGGTCCCGCGAAATCGTATAATTGCAAAAAAGTCCCATAAAGTTGTCAATAGGCCAGCTAGAGTTGTTAATGACAACAAAATGTTCAAACATTTGAAATTATACGATTTCGTACGGGATTTTTTGCAAATGCGCGATTTCGCGGGACCATTTTGTTGTAAATTCTGTTGATTGAGACCAAAACACAATTTTCCCAATATTTTTCAGTAGTACCTAATATCTTAAAATGATCAATTTTTTCTTCATTCATAACCTGAAGTAATTTTTCTTTAGCTCATTGACTAAAAAAACACTTCATGGCTTGGATGCACTAAAAATTAATTAATTTAGAATATTGATCGATGCTACTGAAAAGTTACTTTACAGTGTTACATACAACTTAACTCAAACACAAGATGGGTATCTTTTGGATGAGTGGGAGATGAGAATTCAATAGTGGCATAAGAAAATTCGTGCAAGTGGGAGATCACAATTTCAATGCACATAGAATTTCATGTCAATAGTGTCCACTTAAATCTAAAAAAGAATACACCTAGAATATCCTTTCTAATAAAGTTAGTTAAGTTAGTTGTTTATAAGAAATGTGTGTCAGTTTACCTAAAATATATATTTGACTACATTTGATGGAAACTCCTTCCTTGTTCAATAGATTGGATAGTTTAGGGAAAAATTATAAATTTAAGGATAAAGTGGATCGATATCTTACTTTTAGAAGTAAAGTAATCTAGCTCTTGTGTTTAGTAGCAGATGTAGAAAATAACATTGGTATTGCGAAATGCGCTGAAGTTTGGCAAGTTCGATGAATGCATTAGATGTGCAGGCGCATGCACATGATTCAGATAGAAGTAACGTTAGGCCCATCTTTTTTTGATATCATGGGACAGTCAAGAACCCACAAATTAGACCATAAAAGCCCACTGTACACGTATCAAGGTCCATTGTTGATTTGTTGGTCAAGGACCTGTTTAAAACCGTTAATTCATGCGTTTTAAGTTTTAACCACCTGATGTATACATTTCTGGTCCAAACTCATTCTATTTACTTCCGTTGAAGCCATATTTCCATAATAAAATCGCCACTCTGCAGGCGATTGAATATGATTCAACGATCAACTATGGGACGGATGAAAGTAGAATATATATTAAAATTATGTACGTATGTATGTATGTGATTTTAAGAAAAGTGCATACGAGTTGTTAAAATAAAATCTCCCTTCATTTCAAAAATAAAAGTCTTTTTAAATTAAATTAAATGGATAGATGGTCAATGTAATTTACTTAAAAAATTTAAATAAAAATAAATAATTAAATTAACGTGGATTAATATATATGTATGTGACAACTTAAAAAACTAATTTCCACGTATTTATAAATTCCTCTGTTTTAATATGTATGTTGATGAATACTTATCTAACAAAAACTAATTTCTATGTTGTTGGTTCTAAATTTGTGCTTGCACCTCCTAACTCATAAATTCCTCTATGTCATAAAGGCAACAACTTCATCAACCTGCTCTCACTGCTTAGAAAAGGTTAATATACCTTCTAGTGTCTCAAATCCGCCTCTAGTTTGACTTTAATCCCCAAATTTAAAATTTGAGTTTTAGTCCCGTAAGAATAAAATGGTCTAAGTTCATTAAATTGTAGGAACTAATGTTTTTATAAACTGAATGAAAGTTAAGAAACTAAAGCCTACAATTTAAATTTTGAAGAGTGAAAACTAAAGAATGAATAATCAAACCGGATCAGCCAATTCAACAGGTTGAATTGGGAACCGGCTCCTTATCCGGTCTGAAACAATGGAAAACCGGTAGAGGGTCTAGTCTAAGACTAGTTGAACTGATCTAAGGTAAAAAAAACGGGAAAAATCATATACTTTTTTAATTTTTATTTTATTTATGAGATTTAAAAAATATATTGATATATTGTGACCTATTTTGTTATTATAAACTATACTTATATATTTATTTAATTTTTATGTCCATATATAGCATTATTTTGTTACATTATAATATTTTAATATAGCCGATTCGACTTTTAATCAATCCTAATTAAACCCTTAAACCCTACATACATACCTCAACAGATTCATTCCTCAGTCAAATTTTTTGTTCGCGTGAAAACCAATTAGGCCAAAGACATGATAAAGGAAAAAGATAGGTCCATTGTATGGAACTCGTACGTCCAGTACCAACATGGTACATTGGTACCTTTATTCCCTCTCTCACCCACCCTTCATTCTTTATTTTTAATGCCAAAAATAATATGCAAATTGAAAAACGATTCTCCTTTTTATTCATAAATCAGCAGTATTCTGATTCAGTTCAATCCAAACAAAAATAGTCATAGCCTACTCATTTTGTCCTAGTCCTTAATTAAGTTCTTTTAATAACAGATCAAAGTCATCAAACTCATATTAAAGTAAAAAGAAACAGGTATGAACTCAACATGATTAGACTATTAAGCTTAATAAAAATACAACTGTACATACAAAATTTTTAATGCCTATTGTATTTAATTGATTGAAGTAAAGTGGGCTTTTATATCCCAAGAAAAAAAATGCTTTCAGAATCAAAATTTTTGCAGCTTAGTAATCGCATAACAATATACTACCAACTCTTTTCAAGTAGTATAGACAATTACTTTTGAAATATTTTACCTTCCCCATCCCTTTCTTATTGTGAGGTAGTTAAATTAATTAAGCAAACTACTCATTTCCGTCCTAATTGTAGTACATACAAAATATATAATAAAG
The DNA here is from genome assembly GCA_037177275.1 of Acacia concinna. Classification (NCBI taxonomy): domain Eukaryota; kingdom Viridiplantae; phylum Streptophyta; class Magnoliopsida; order Fabales; family Fabaceae; genus Acacia; species Acacia concinna. The sequence continues at coordinate 17,702,899 of JBAGKO010000008.1, forward strand.
TCTGTAAAGTTTATATTTTTTTGGCAATCGTGCTCTTCCTTCAATTATTGTAATTCTCATTATTTTATATGAGAAATCCATATACTTTACAAAATCTTATAAGATATTTTATTGCTAACATTTTTTCTAGTGCATAGAAAAAGGATTAAAATTTAATTTTGCCATGAAAGTTGTTATGTATGAGTAGTATTACTAGAGCACAGCCATCTTGAAAGTTATCAAATCATAACTATTTTGTTTTAGCCATTATTTTAGTTAAATTTAATTATTAGTTAACTAAATATACTAAACTAACAATCCGAATATCATCCACATTAATTTTGTTAGTATGCAAATTTTTAAAATTTTTCACAACAATTATTACACATAAATATTTCAAATCATAGCAATGTCATCATAACCTTTATCTAGATTAAATTAGATTATTAATTAACTAAATATAAGATGTCATCATCAACAACATTGAAAAAGAAAAAGAAGTTACCGATAGATAAGGAACGTACGTTGGCTAAAAAGTAATGAGGACAAATATTATTGAATGCATTACATGCACACCTAAGAAGATTATCAAGAATAAGGCCCCTTTGCAGTCGTGACCGACTCCAATATAGACATGCACTTCTTTAATTTTCTTTTCATCGTATAAAATATTTTCACCTTTTTTATTTTCTAGAGCGATGCATTTTTAAAATTTTTACTTATTTCTAAATCTAATGTTTAAAAAAACATTGAGTCAATGACGACTTACCAAATAAATATATTTGATCAACTAATGAGAAAACTTAACCTAGATAACTAGTAGGGTAAAATTGTAATAATTCATGGACTGACAGCTCAACTTATTTGATTAATTAACCATCAAATATAATTAAAATAATAGACTTGGTGAAATTTCTATTAACCCATAGTAAAATTACTTGTTATTTTTGCCAAAGAATACCGAAATTACTTTTTTTGTAAAGTAGAATTAAAATGTCTCAAAAATATCATAAAACTGTTAAATGATATCTTCTTTATTTTTAAATGTAAGCCATTTTTTAATCATAAAATTACTTAATCTTTATTTGCCAAAGATTATTTGTATTTTAAGTAAAAAGTTACTCATTAATTTGCTCAAAAAAAGTTATTAAGTTGAAGGCAAAAAAAAAAAGTTATTAATGGTATGAAACTTGACAATCCACAAAAAGATAGACTGTTCGTCCTTAAAATTTCTTTCCATTTTAGGTCAGCTTTTAGATGAGTTAGTATAATCATTTTTTTAAATTCTTTAACTATATTCTTTTTCTTTTCAGAAGAATCTAATTATACTGGGTAACTTTGAGAACGCTTTGATCCAACTTTAAAATGCATTAAAGCCTATATATATATAATATAAAAAAGAAAATATTTAGATTAAATTCCTTATATCTATTTTATCAAGTCCTCTAATAACATGCAACCATGTATCTTATTTTTTAAATATAATCATTTAACTATAAATTACTATAAAAAATATATCGGACACATGCGATTATGTGGTTGGAAAACTTTGTTTTCTTTTTTAATAAACTGGTTAGAGAAATTAATATAATGGATATAAATAATATAGTACATATAAAAACTCCTTTATGTTTTTTTTTTACCAACATAAAAACTCCTAACTAAAACAATGGCAGTAGGCCCACATGTAAAGAATGAAAATTTTTGTGGTGATAAGAATGATTTTTAAATCAATTTAAAAATGTTACCTCAATGACCAAACTTAGAATAGATAAGCATAGTAGAGGGTCCACTTTAAAAAAACAAAATCACAAGAACGCAACTAATCTCAAGGAATACTCTGTTTGATGTCGCTCCTATAAGATTTCTTTTTTGTCAAAATTTTTAAACCGGGGGTTGGTTGGATGAGATCAACATCCCAATTGACTGGGAATTTTTTTCAGTCCTAACTCCATCAAGTTCCGTATATACGCAGTCTCAAAATTAACGTTCACCTCGAGACAAGAAGAAAAATCACTTCGCCTTTTCAATAATCAGGGACCCATGTTTTCCATTATCAAAACTCGGTATTTTGGGAAATCCAACAAGCTCTCACAACGCCGCCATGTAATTTCTCACTTCTTCCCTTATCATCTCCTTCATCACTGCCAGTAACTCTGGCCCAAATGTCGTTATTCCACTGTGCTTCTTCTCCGTTGATGATAATATCGATGCTGTTAATGTCTTCTCAGGTACTGCGACCGGGCCTGAATCTTTAACAATCCATAACTCCTTCGACTCGGCTCCAGGAACAGATAGAGTGAGTTCTGTTGAGAGATCACTGTTCAGAATTGCATCCTGTGGTCTCGATTCAGGCCGAATCAGATTCGGAGGATATGAGACCACCTGGTGACCGGAATCGCTTACATCAGATCCAGTTTGGCTGCTCCGGCTGTAAGAATGACCTGCTAATACCGGCGGAATCGTCAGCGATCGATCTTCGACGGCCAGCTTCTTTGCTGGCTGGAGCAATGGATCTTCGACGTCGCCAACCAATGACGAGTACTTGCGCTTCAACGTTGAGTTCCAGTGGTTTTTGACTGAGTTATCCGTGCGGCCGTTGAGGAGCTTGGCTATGGTGGCCCATTTGTTGCCGAACTCGGCTTGTGCCTTGATGATGATCTCGTCCTCCTCGGGAGTAAACGCGCCACGTTCTACATCCGGTGAGAGTTGGTTGCACCACCGGAGCCGGCATGACTTTCCAGATCGTCCGGGGATTGCCTTGCATATCGCCGTCCAATTTCGAGCGCCGTACCGTTGGACGTGCTGCCTCAACAACTCGTCCTCCTCAGGGCTCCAGGGACCCTTAACTCGATCCAAATCTCCCTGCAACGCCTCCATTGTCCTATATTCGTCGTCGATCAACCGTAAACCAAAAAACTTAAAACACACCAGAATCTTCAACGTGCAGAAGAACAGAAAATTAAATTAGAAGAAAATTATCACAGGGAGATCGGGCAGGGAGGGAGAAAAACAGTTGAGACGAAGTGAGAGGCCTCTGAATGGGAGGGAGAGAGGGAGGAGAAGGGTTTATATTTTTTAGGGTAAGTCAATAACTGACGCAGCCGGTTAACTGAAACAGGTGGGAGAGGAGATGGGAACCGATGATAGTGGGTTACCAGTTAGTATAGTTTACAGCTGGATAACGACCGCGCGGGCAACGAAGGTTTGTGAGAATCCAACGAAATACTCGGCGAAATGAAACGCACCGGAAGAGTTAGTTAGAAGTTAAGGGATTTGAATGATCGTGAACATTTGAAAAAATCGCGGAAATTTGAGTTTGGGACATTGAGGAATAGATATTTGGGGTATTTTAAAAAGGGGTGACTGTTGGGGATAAGCTCAGCTGGGTGGGGCCAGGCTGGAGAGCATTACGTGAAGGATTTTATTTTAGGTGAGAGAGCGAAGAGAAATAAACAGAGATAGGTATTAAATGGAATTTTTGAGAAGCACGAAAGTGATGACGTGGATAGGAAGAGATAGGGAATATAACTGACAATTTGTCAGTCACAGCTGGAGACTGAAGGCCGGTGACGAGTGACGACTTAACGATGTTGTAACGGACTACTCCACCGACACGAGCCGGTCACCTGCCCCACTGTTCTTCACTAATTTCACCTTTTTCTAACAAATTTCTTACTTTTAACGGAACGTGCCGCACAATTTTGAACTGCCAAAACTAATTTCTTTCAACTTTCCTTTTGTATACCGGCTTTCACCTTAAAATCTTAAATTCATAATATACAGGTTCGGTTTGAAAATTGAAACTACACTTTTCACAATTATATTTCTATTATTTTTCCTTGATTTAATCTGCATAGTCATTAATTAATACTCCTCTAAAACTCCCTAGGTCCTATAACGTTGAGGAGGTGGTCTCAATTCTATGCTCATCACAATGATGAGCAGCCAATTTCTTATTACAGTGATGAGATTTTAATCATGTTCAGATTTAAATTTTTTAATTAATCATTTTTAAATGATAAATTGATTTTATGAGAAGTAATAGTTATAAGATTTTCTTTATTTTTAATTCTACATGTAATAAAATAAAAATTTATTTAAAATATAATGATCTAATTAGACTCAATTTAGACCGTCCAACATTAATTTAACAATGATGATGGGTGGTGAGCACATTTTTACTCATCACTTTGATAAGCGTAAAATGTGCTCCTCAAGTGGAGATATAAAAAAAAAATTTATTATATTTATAAGGCATGTCAATTAATTTTTTTCTTACCTTTCACTTAGCTTATTATATTGTAAACTTTATTTTCCTTAGGGAATAATGTATATCAAATAGTTAATTACAATATATTGATATGTTTGTCCATTCTCTTATAGTACAGTGACAAACAAATGGGCCTCAATATCAAATCAAATTTAACTATATAAGTATTATGAGGTATTTCTTCTTATCTAAATTATAAGGTCAGTTTTTTTTTTTTAGAAAAATTAAGGAAGCAAAATAAATTACGTAATTATATTATATGTTGTGTTTCATTATATTATATATTAGTTCATAAGTAAAATAACATAATTTTAAAAAAAACAATAAATTCTAATGTCTTAAAATAATATAATTAGCTTTTTTATGATTCTCCAAAAAAATCAACTCAGCCTTATAATTAGGACGGAGAGAGTATCTGAAATGCCTCTCTCAACAACAACATTTTTCATCTATACAGATCTAAACTAGATTTCGTACTCAAGAGCAATCATAGATCCTTTTGCCTGATTCCTACTTGTTAAATGGTTTAGAGGTATCATGAAAGCAAAATAAAGCAAAGCCAATTAAGTAAATTAGGTTCAAAAGTGGGGTGATACAATTCAAGTGATTTAACAAAGAATCAGGAGCTCTATATTGAAAGCAAGATCAGACCGGTCAATTCAGACTAAAAACCGTAGAATCAATCTCCTATTTAGTCCAATTCAGTGTTTTTACGAGAGGTGAATTGAATCGTTTGATCCGATTAAACCGTGGGTAAATTAGTTAACCCATTTATTTTGAAAAAAAAATACATAATTTTTATGTTCTTTAGAATTTTATACTAATAAATTTAAAATATTGACTTTTTCACCAGTTTAATTTTAAGTTAGTTATCTGATCTAACAGATAACCTTTAATCCAATACCTGATTCAATGAACAATCCAATTTTTAATTAGGAGTATTAAAACATGATCTTTCACAACTTGGAAAGCCATGTGAAGGCTGTGTTGGAATGTGGGCATAGATAGTGGGCGTGGGAACGAAACAAACATGTAAACGACAAAGTCTTTCTTTAAAGAAACACATGTTGAGGATTTTCAAAGTGACAATCATGGCCTTGGTAAGGAGTGAGATATATATATATATATATATGGAACAAAATCGCAGAGGCTACAATTAGTAGCAGTAATAAACAAAAGTAGCACGTGGTTAAGGAACCGTCAAGGATGTTTCATCAACAAATTTAATATTTGGAGCATAATAATATAATCCATTAGCCTCCATGTTGTCGCATTCATTACCTCTTCAACTTTGTAAACTTGCTAGAAGCTTCCACATACACGTAGTGACTTTCTTTCTAGCTTCGATGCAATCTTATACGCGCCTCTACTAACCTTCTAAAAATTGTACATTATTTAAGTGAATAATTAATTTTGACTGTGTTTTGGTTTAGTACTTTAGTGTTATGAATTCAAGATAAATGGTATGGCATTTGACGTTAAAGATATAATTTTAAATATTTTAAGATGATAATGTAACCAAAGGAAACTATTAAAAATAAAATTAATATACACATGTTCCTGCAAGCCTATATAACTATAACTGATTTAACTTGGGTCAACTTCGCTCATAACAATTTAAAAAGAAAAACTCTTAACAGCCAAATCTACAAATCCAATTAGCTCATACATACTATATAAGACCCTTGGCGAATTAAACTAATTTAAACTTCCAATTCTTACTTATTTGTTTCTTATAATTATAGGTATTTTTATATGTTTATGGGGGCTTTTAAAAAAAAAGAAAAGGAAAAAGAAAAATGGCATTATATCGCACATTAAAATTCAAAGATGGCCTTACAAATTGAAGCATCTAATTACTTCAAAAAGTAATTTTACAAAAGGAAATAACTATAACTACGTACTAACTAATTTTACAAAAGGAACCCGTCACCTCCTCCCACTTGGGAGATACCATTACCACTAGGCTACAAGGCCTTTGGTGGTGACCACTAAGATTTTAAAACAGAAAATTTTCACCAATTTTTTTTTTCAAAGAAATTATAACATTATAATTAAATTTTAAAGAAATCCCAGTCAGTAAAAGTTAAAACCACAGCCACATGAATGTCACGTTACAAAAGCTTTTTATGCCGTTTGGATTAGTGATGAAATAAGTGACTTATTTTTATAAGTGGTTTATAAAAAGTGACTTAAGAAAAAAATGACTTATAAAAAATAACTTATGTTTAGATTGAGAAAAAGAAAAGTGACTTATTGGAAATAGAATAAGTTACCTGTATTTAGATTTGAGGTAAAAAAAATAACTTAATTATTAGAGATAGAAGAAGTGACTTATGCTAATGAGGTTTGGCGCAATTGGTTAAAATCTTACCACCTCGATCAAAAGAGAGTGTGTTCGAACCCTCTGACCACGGGAAGACAGGGGTCTACCTAAACTTTCTATTATAAAAAAAAAAATAAGAAAAAGAAGAAGTGGCTTATTTTCATAAATAATTTTTCATAACTTATTTCAATAACTAACTTATTTTTATCAGCTCTTACCAAACAAAAGATTTCAATAAGTAACTTTTTCCTTTTAGCTAACGCCCAGAACGCCAGTAAACGCTCACATCAAACAGGCTAAAATATACAAGTCACACAAGCCGTGCTTGTGAAGTAAGTGAGCAAATTTTTATTCATTAAAAAGCTATAATGGGATGCATATGCCTTTAAACATATAGATAATGTAAGGAAAATACAAGAAGAATCCCTTTTATAAATAATTAATTATTTGACATAATCCGCTATCAGTAAGAATAACTTATTTGACCATTCTCTTAATGAAAAATTATGTAATTTTTTAAATTAAAAAAATATTTATTAAAATAATTAATTAACAACATGTTATAGCTAGGAAGTGCGAAAAAAGAAAATATTTATTTATTTCCTTTGCTCGATAACACGCTACTTTTGGGTATTCTAGAGTCTAGCATGTCACTTTTGTTTTTAAAAACAAAAAAAAACAAAATCTGTTAATAACATCAACAAGTTTTATAGCGCATCAAGATAACCAATTGAGCATATCTAGAAAATTAGAACTAACAACTAAAGCTGGAGGAGAAGGAAATTTTTTGATCAAATTAATGTTGGATGTCTTGAATTACCACATGGATGTGATCTGATTTGAGATTGGTTAGGGGGATGAATGCTCTATTTAAGCACCAGATCTGTAGCTTGTTATTTTTCGAGGATAGCTACATGACATGTCTTCTAACCCACAACTTAGAAGCTCTGAGGCAGTTGTAACAAAACAAGGGATTAGTAGGGTTAGCTTTTCTCTGAGGAAGTGTTTGGCTGAATGGAGAGGAGAGGAAAAGAGGCATTTTAATAGAGGGGAGGCGAAATGAGAGTTTAGGAAGGATTTTGTTTTACCTTATTTGGATAGATAAAAAAGAAAGAAAGGAGAGGAATTTTAATAATGGAAAAAAAATTTATAAATAATAAAAGAATATAATCAATAGAAAATAAAATCAATACTAGTCAATGTAAAATTTTTTAAAGTGTAGCATATAAAAAAGAATTATTATTTATCATACAATAAAAAAGTTCTACCAATAACTTTCAAAATGTGTGTATTAATTTGTTTTTCTTATTAAAAATATGTACAGAACGGTAAAAAAATATAACATAGTATGATACTAACAATATATAACATAAATATAAAAATGAGACGACATAGGCATATTAAAAAGAAGTAAAAATTATGTTCACATTAATCAATGGAAACCAAAATATTACATTTTCCCTCCAAATTTTTCCAATTTTGGAGGGGAGGGTTAGAAGGGGGAAGGAGAGAAAATTTTAAAAAAATTTCCTTCCCCTCCTAAAAGTTTTATTTATCTAAATAAGGGATGTGAGCAAACTCCCTTAATTCTAAGGGTGTTCAAACCCGGGATCGGGAACGGGACCGTGATTTGCCAATCTCGGTCCCGGGATAATCCCGGTACCCCTCCTAATCCCGGATTTTTCTATTTTTGTTTTTAAATAATTTTTTAAAATAATTTTTTATCATATTTTATTATTAAAAATAATCATTTAACAACTAATAAAACCATAATAATTACATAAATTAATCTAGAGTTTAGAAATTATGTTTATTATTGTCATTTTTATCTTCATTATTATCTTTATACAGTATATAGTTAAGCTTAGTATCGCAATATATGAGGTTTAATTCTAACTAAAGATGTTATACACATATTTTGAAAAGATAACTTAATTAATATGAGGAAGAATACACAAATAAAAGGATACTTTTAATTTATAAGATAAAAAAATTAAAAAAAATTAAAATGTATATATATATAAACCGGGATCGAGATTATCTTGGGATCCAGAAGGGCGGTCCCGGTCCCGGTCCCAGCCAGGACCAAGAAATTCCCGAGATTAAAATCCCGGGACCGGGCCGGGAGTACTGGGACCGGGATCTTTTGAACACCCTTAGATATTTTATCTTGCCAACTCTTTGTGTCTTAAGATGTCCATTTCTATGAGCATAGTTTTCCTTTTCAATCTCATGTACTTTCTTCTACTGCCTCTTTGCTTCTTTTGCCACAATCTCATTCTTCCTTTGATTTCTCGGTTTATTCTTCTATTAGGCATTTAGCTCCTTAGGATTCTTCCTCTCTTACATTTGTTACATCCTACATCGATCTGCAAGATAGTACCAACCTCCATCATACTTGAGAGATTATCATTATGGTCTTCTCTCTTCGACTACACCACCATCTTCTGTTAGGTATAGTACTTATACCCATTCTCATAATTATATTCTTTCTTACAATCACCTTTCTTCTTCTTACAAACATTTTAGCTTATCCATTTTGCTCACTGTGAACCTAAAATATATTCTCAAGCCATGAAACATTATGTTTGGCATAAAGATATGGTTGTTAAAGTTGTAGCCCTCGAACAGAGTAATACTTTGTAGCTCACATTTTTACTTCTTGGAAAATTAGTGATTGGTTGCCACTGGGTTTATAAAAACAAGTTTAAGGTATATGGTACTCTTGAGAGGGCCAAAGCGCAACTTGCTGCTAAGGATTATACCCAGATTGAAGTGATAGAACTAGTCAACACCCAAGAGGGGGTGAGTTGGGTGTAATATAAAATTTTAAGAGCTTTGAAAATCTTTTTGCATTTTAGTTAAAGTAGTAAATATGAAAGTAATGAAATATATGTATACAATCAACTAACTAAATTGGTTACGCTGGAAATATAAGAGATAAGGGAAGATAATATGCAAATTGTGATTTATACTAGTTCGGTCCTTCACTAATCCACGTACAGTTCCTAGGCCCCTCTTGAGATTTTCACTCCACTATCTCCTTTAAGTTTCAACTAGGCACTTGAAAAGCACTACAATATCACAAGTTTACTTCGAGCACTGGTGAAGCTACTAGAATTCTCTCACTGATTCACTCCCCCTTACACACCTTAATGATACAAATTTGAAGATAAAGAAACAATCAAACTTCTTTGTCATAAGTGAATAATGATCATTTAAGCATAAGGATTGTTTTTCTCTTAAGTAAATTACATAACACTCAGAAACAAAGAAATGAGTATGAGATGGATTTAGATATTCATCATTTTGACACTGTGCTTGAGCTAACTTATCATTAGTTTTGAATGTATCTTCTATTTATAGTTGTTGAAGTTTGATGACTGTTGGACACATTCTTCCCGTTGAGCTTCTCAAATGTTACCATTGGAAGTAACCGTTGGAACCTCTGACAGATTTGGCTTTTTGTTCATTAAAGCTTAATGCAAGTTTAACCACGTATAACCTTCATATAAACTTGATTAGTGATTATTAGGTACAATATAATCAAGTTTTATATGAGTTTAGAGAAGAATCGTGAAATCCAAGACATGATTAAAACTTCTTCACAACATCGCTACATTACCTAAGTAATTCGGCTAGTGATGGAATTGCATCATTTGAGTGAGCAATGATTACTCGAGTAATCTTGTTGATTACTAGGAAAGATCACTATAGTGATATGATAGTGATGTTTTTTTCACACAACAGTAGAGTGGTCACTCAAGTGATCATATAGCAAGGTAGAACATTACTTAAGTGACATTACTCGAGTGATTAGCCAATTGACTCCAAATTAAGTGAATGACCTATTATCAGAAAGATCTTTAAGTTTGCTTTCCAACGCAACAAGAATAACCCCAAAATTCGTTGACTTTTGAAAGTTATGATCTAAATAGTGACTACTATTTAGCAAATAGTTTTGCAGTCAGCTAGTGCCTTCTTCTGACATCCATATCTCTTTCATCTAACCTTCATTTGAGTATAGAAACCTCCAATATCAAATTTATGATCTTGAATATTGATATTCTCCTTATATCTTACGAGTTTTCCTTTCTTTAATCTCTTATCCTTCTTCTTAATCATTCTCCACACTCTTCCTTGTTTTTCTTTGACATATATCTCTAATCTCTTTTTTCTTTATCTTCCTCTTAATCGTTCTTCATAATCCATCTTGACGGATTCTTTCTTTCTTTGAATGAAAGTTTTTGTTTCTTCTTTTTTTTTTCCTTTGGATAATCCAATTCAATAACTTTCTTCTTTGCTTGACTTCTTCTCCCCATAGTTGATAACTTCATTCTTCAACATCTTCTTTTTCTTCATCTTGTTCATTCTCCATACTCCAACTTAATTTCTTTTTCCTCTTCTTGAATAATCTTTCTTTCTTTGTCTTCTTCCATGTTGATCATTTCTTCTTTCTCGACTAATCTATAATATATTTCACATTAAATATAATAGTTAGACAATGTAAGAGATAAATGCATGATGCAAACTTTTTGCTCTTTAATAATTGGCATCTATATTTATATTTGACATCATTAAAACTAATCATATATCTAACATGAAGGTGTTGACTACTTAGATACATTCTCCCCTATTGCTAAACTTACTATAGTTTGACTACTTTTGTCTTTGGCTGCTGCTAAGAATTGACATCTCCGACAACCTAATGTTAACAATGCTTTTCTTCATGGTGACTTGAAGGAGGAGGTTTATATGGAACTTCCACCTGGTTTTCACTCAATGGCCTCCTATTTTAGTTTGCAAATTGTGGAAGTCCTTATCTAGTTTAAAACAAGCTAGTAAGTAATGACATTCCAAACTGTCAAAAGCCTTGCTTTCTTATGGATACATTCAGTCAAAATCTGATTATTCCTTGTTCATTGGATGAACTAATCATTCTTTTAAAGCTTTGCTGGTCTATGTGGATGATATTTTCTTATAGGGAATAGCCTTGGTGAGAGCCTCGTAGGATGCTGCTTTTAAGATCAAAGACCTTAGTGATCTTAAATTCTTCTTAAGCCATGAAGTTGCATGGTAATAGCATAGTATATCTCTTCATCAACACAAATATACATTGGATACTCTTATTGATTTTGGTTTTGTTAATAATAAACCTCTCAAAATGCCCATGCATTGCAATACCAGGGTTTCCAAGGATTTTGGACATCCAATGCATGATACTGTAAAGTTTTGTACCATTGTTGGACACTGGATCTATCTCACCAATAATTGGCCAAAATTTTCATATGTTGTTCAACAACTGAGTCAGTTTATGTCTTGTCCTGCTAACCTTCACTTGCGCATTGCATATCATGTCCTTCTGTATTTGAAGTCTTCTCTTAGACAAGGTCTCCTTTATCCTGCGTCCTTATATCTCAAACTCAAAGGCTTTAGTAATTTGGATTGGGCTGGTTGCTTGGACACTCATCGTTATGTTATAGGCTATTGTGTGTTTCCTTGGAGATTCTTTGATTTCGTGGAAATCAAAGAAACAAAATACAGCTTCTAAGTCCTCTTTGGAGGCCGAGTATCAAGCCTTACCTTCCTTGACTTGTGAAATTCAGTGGCTTCTTTATCTTCTGCATGATCTTCATATCCTACATCCATGTACTACTTCAGTTTACTCTGACAGTTGCTTTGCTTGCCACATTGCAACTAACCCTATGTTCCATGAGCGCACAAAACATATTAAAATTGATTGTCACGTTGTTCGAGATAAGATCAAATCTAATACAATTCACTTATTGCCCATTCGAACTCAACATCAACTTGTAGATATTTTCACTAAGGCTTTGGATCCAGGAGCCTTCACTACTTTTTTGTCCAAGCCAGGACTACACAATTTGCACTCTCCAGCTTAAGGGGGCTAATAGCTCTTATGTAATTTAGTTAACTAATTGATTAGTTAGTTTCTGATTGAGTGAGTTGTATGCCAGTTGTGTTCAACTGAATAGTTAATATTATTACTCTATGTATACACGAGTAACACACTGTTGAAGCAATGCAATCTTTTCTCTTATTAGTTTCACAATCCCTTATGCTCTTTAACTTTGCTCCTTTCTCTTCTTTTTCTCTCATTCTCCCTTGTTGCTCTCCCAATCTATTGGAGAGCTTGTTTTTCATTACAGGGTCATTTCTATGTTAAGAAGTTTTTTGGTTGTATCATGTATGGTAAAATTGTATTAAGAAGAGCTAAAAAATCTGATTCTAAGGGTATAATGTGAACTATTTGAAATCAAAAGGAAGGGATTAACTTTTTCCCCTCAATCACATGGCCAGCTTTATAGTTAACATATCCTATTAGTACTTCTTAATAATCGTTGTATTTTAAAGGCTAACAAACATTAACCTTATATTTGAATGGAGAGAAAATTATAGAGGAAAGCTCTAAAAAAATGATAAATTTCTTTACTATTTATAAAAGTTTTGAAACTTAGTGTTTATTTTTTTTTCTCATTTCTCCATTCCTTTCTCCTCACCTTTTTTTGCCATGCCTTTCTCCTCACATAAACATTGTCTAGACTAGAAGTAGGGGACACAAAAATGAGTAGTGCATGGATTGGGCCTGGCGAGAATAATCATGGATTAGGCCCCTAAAACCATTTTGGTACATCCCCTCATATAAGCCTGCTATTCGTTGTTCCTCTCAAAGCCAACAGGCTCTTTTTATATTTTTTTGGTTTAACCTTCACTTAAGTTTATGGAATTATAATAGGGAAAATGACATCTAAGTCCTAAAGACCAAACATAATTATAAAAAAGTCCCCCCACTTTCCCCTTACAATGAGGTCCCTAGAAACTTTTTTATAATTATGTTCATATGCAAAATTACCCTCCTGCCCCTGTCACTTTTTGCAGTCTCCCTTGTCCTTTTGTGCAGTGGAGAGAGAAAGGAAAATATTAAAAAATGCACAGGTACTGCTCACAACGTATGGGCATTTTAACAACTTCGCAGGCCGTTTTAACAACTTCGTCAGTACGTTTTGACAACTTTGTCAGCGGGGTATTGTTCACATGCCATAGGAATTTTAACAACTTCGCATGCCATTTTGACAACTTGATAAGCACGTTTTGACAACTTCTTAGGCGTGGGTACTCTTCACTTGCCATATGAATTTTAACAACTTCGCAGCCCTTGATGACAACATCATGAGCACGTTTTGACAACTTCTCAGGTGAGGGTAGTGTTCACAAGCCATGAGCATTTTAACCTTCACAGGCTTTTTTAACAACTTGATAAGCATGTTTTGACAATTTCTTAGGCAGGGTAATGTTCACAAGCTATGGGCATTTTAACAACTTCATAGGCCGTTTTGACAACTTCCCAGGCGGGGGGAGTGTTCACAAGCCATGAGCATTTTACCAACTTCATAGGCTGTTTTGACAACTTTATAAACACGTTTTAAAATTCCCATGGCTTGTGAATACTACCCTCGTCTGAGAAGTTGTCAAAACGTGCTTATAAAGTTGTCAAAACGGTCTGTGAAGTTGTTAAAATGCCCATAGCTTGTGAACATTACCCCCTCCTGAGAAGTTGTTAAAACATGCTTATCAAGTTGTCAAAAAGGCCTGTAAAGTTGTTAAAATGCTCATGGCTTATGAACACTACCCCCACCTGAGAAGTTGTCAAAACATGCGGATGATGTTGTCATCACGGGCTGCGAAGTTTTTAAAATTCCCATGGCGAGTGAAGAGTACCCAAGCCTGAGAAGTTATCAAAATGTGCTTATAAAGTTGTCAAAATGGCCTGCGAAGTTGTTCAAATTCCTATAGCGTGTGAACAATACCTCGCTGACGAAGTTGTCAAAATGTGCTAACAAAGTTATTAAAACAACCTGCGAAGTTGTTAAAATGCTCATATGTTGTAAACAGTACCAACGCATTTTTTAATATTTTCCTTTCTCTCTTAACTGCACCAAAGGACAAGGGAGATTGCAGAAAGTGACAGGGGTAGCAGGGTAATTTTGCATAAAAACATAATTATAAAAAAGTCCCTAGGGACCTCATGGTAAGGGAAAAGTGGAAGGGGACTTTTTTATAATTATGTTTGGTCCTTGGGACCTAGATGTCATTTTCCCATTTTCTTATCCTCCTCACTTCTCTAATATTATATATAGGGTAGAGAGAGAATGCTTTTTTTCTTCTATTTATAAGTCACATAATTAAAGTCTTAACATATATGTATAATTTTACCATTAACTTATTATTATTTTAATTTTATTTTTATTTAATATTATGTATAATAAATAAAGATATGGTTAAAAAATTGTTAAATTTTATAATAGAATTAATAAAATTTAAGATATTTTTTAATCTGTATAAAAAAATGTTAAAAGTGGTTGATGACTTGTAAATACGTGCACGGTACACTATCACAATTTTGTCTGAGATCAGATCCTCTTAATCAGAGATTCTCTCATGTTACCCAAAAAAAAAAAAGTCTTCTTGATCATCATCGTATCTTTCCGTCAGAATCAAAACCCTCATTACAGTTAATGATTAAATTCAATGGCCTCAGAAAAATAAAAGGTACAAAGCATTAAAAAAAGATTAAAAAAAAATGGTGCCCACAAAATACCTTCAGCAACCCACTTTTTTCTTGATAGCAAAGTGGAAAGAAAATGGGATCCATTAAAGTGAGATTCGATAGTACAGTTCTATTTACTGGAATACTATTGTTGCCAGTCAGCCCACTCGAATCAACCTATCCACCTAATATAGAATTGTAAATTGGGGATAACTACGATGACTTTGCTGCCCTCTCAGTCTTCTCTAATCTCTAGAACAGTTTCATTGATTTGTAAATTAATTTTTTTTAGTAAGTGTATACATATATATCAACATTAATATATAATAAAATATAATTAGCTTGAATAAAATAAATTTTATGTGCTTTGCAAGGATCATCAAGAATAATTTAATCAAAAAAAAGGAAAAAAAACCTCCAATATCAAATAAATGGTTTTTAGTTTAATGTTGATAGAAAAACTATTTTCATTTCAACTTATTTATTTAGACGAGAAGAAAATCAAGCTTTGTTAATAAATAAAAATCACACTTGTGTGATTCATCAAATTATATATTAAAGAGCTTATTAACCACATATAATAAAATAGATTTTCATTAACTAGACACAAAATAGTATTTCGTTAACATAAAAAAAAATCAAAATTTATATTTATTTATTATAAAATATGCACTTATCAAATTCCCTTATAGTCTTTTGCAGTCCTGAGTAAAATGTATTTTAAAAATAAGTTGAGGAAAGAAGAGAAACAAATTGAATTAGTTAAGAAATTGTGAAAACTCAAATAAATATAACTTTGGAACCAAGTTTACAATTTGAGTTGTTAAGAACATATAAAAAAAAACACATATTAAGATATAAAGTTTAATAAGACTAAATCCAAGTAAGATAGTCATATAAGGATAAAGGGTATCACTCAACTTATTAATATGAACGATCTTTTTCACTCAAGTCACTTGTTCAATCATCTTACCATAGGCTTGTAATAGTTCTAATTCTCTACCACCAATTACACATACATTCAAGAATCAAGAGGACTTTATGGCTTGTAATGTTGGAATATAGGCTACATGAAGTGGATAACAAATAATAAGCAATATGCATTAAGATGAATGAATAACATTTAATCATGTCATAAAGATATATAATAATGCATATGTGCTATTTTTTTCAAAATTCAGTAGGCTACTTTCTTTTCTTAATTCTTTATTTTCTTGATTCTTTTTTGTTTCTTGTACCTTTCTTGATTTGATTTTTTTCTTGACACAATTTTTTTTTTTTATTTTAAGATGTTGGAAGTCCCCTTTTGATGCGACTCTGCACATGGGTGATGCAACACCAGTTACTCAATTACTCTAACATATTCCTCAAGAGGCTTTTAGCCCAACTCATAACCCTCTTCGACTTTACTGTTTGACGTGAGTGCCAACATTGGTGATGAAGTGCCCCTGGTTACTAAGTTAGGTCTAGGGAAGCCATTGGAGTTGCCTGTCTGTCTGTG
>JBAGKO010000008.1:17732537-17745154 GCA_037177275.1 Acacia concinna
ACAAATTTTCACCTTAATAAAAATAAACTGAATAACATGTAGATCGCCAGTTCAACATATTTGGTCAAAATTAACCGATTTAAAACTTCTTAGACAAATTTTTACTTAAATAAAAATATAGTGAATAACCTATGGAGTATCAACTTAATATATTAGGTCAACTAATAATCAACTAAAAGTGGGACAAAATTACCTCATTTTTAAAATTTTTAGAGTCAAACTACTCCTTACGGGACTTCCAAAATAAAATAATACATTCAATACAAATTTTGCCTCTTTACCCTGACTAAGTCATTTGTAAGATGATGATATTCTATTAGTTGTTAATAAAATTATAATCTAAAATATATGTCTAATCACAAGATAAAGTGGGTAATAAATAGCAATAGCTAGGTATGTCAAAAAGTTGAAACCCGTGACACTCTGTACCCATAACAGACATGCTCCCATGCTTCGCTATTATATTCACCTCTCTATTACTTTATATTGTCCCCACAAAAATCTGTGTCCACTTTCTCAATTTCATTTTTTCTTTTTAGTTTGGTACTGCCAAAAAAAAAAACAATAACAGCATAGGTACTCATATTTAGTGTATGTGAATATGTGATTACCTTCAATAAGAGTGCCACTAATAGGAAAATATACATATTCTTAACATAAAAAAATTCTAATAAATCGTTCTATATATATATATATATATTACAGTTTAAATTGATTGGTAATCATGCTTACGCATTACAAGTGGTTATTATTTTATAACCATATGATCATATTATTATTCATATATATATATGTGTGTGTGTGTGTGTGTAATTTTCCCAACAATGAAACCGACCACCGTCCAGATGAAAAAGCTGACCTTAAAAACACATACAAGACAATAAAGACTAAAATGGTCGGTAGCTTAGCTCCATATTTCAAATTTCAGCACTGTAATCTAATCTAATACTACTACCAATACTTGGACAACGTCGTTCTTAATTAATTACTCCCTCAATTCTAAATATAAAATTTAGTTGACTTTTTTAGAGAGATTAAATGTATTAGTTAAATTAATTAAGTGAAATTATATTTAAAAAAAATTATAATATAGGAATTATTGTGGTGACTAATTATAATTAAGGGAATATTGTAGGAAGTAGTTTGGGAAAAAATGGTGAAATATGAGAGATAAAGGTGGATGGAAGTTTTATATTTAAGATGAAATCAAATTTTCAACTAAATATTATAATTAAAATTTAAAGGAGTATTATTAATTATATGCAAAACATTTTAAGTTCTGAAGGTCCCATGTGATGAAACTTGTCCCTTTTCACAAATTACAAGCATGCTTCTGGACAAGATCTGTGAACCTCATCCCAGTTTTAAATTACTATAAGTATATAATATATATTCTCTCATGTTCATCCTCAAATAACTAAGTAAAGCTCGTGATTGAGCCTAAAATATTGAGACCTTGCTCTTGGGATTTGCACGTAAAAGAAATGGTGATGAGATGGCATATTGAGGTATTCTTCATTGTAACAAGCCGTGGTCCAGAGTTCATGGAGCAGCTAGACCTAATTTGACTATGAAGACTTCAATAATTAGGGAAACATTAGATCTTATAGACAATACATACATATATATATATATATGAAACAAGTGGTGGATTGGTTTTTAATGTATATATATAATTTATAATAATAAGACAAATCAATGAATTTGGATTTGTTGAAGTTTGCAACACTAATAAAGCTGAGCTCAAAATAATAATTCTTTACACACATTTTTTGTTTTATATACGCGAAAAAAAATTGATATTAAATGTATAATATAATACTATTGATACTTTGCAAAGGTATCATTTAGTATTGGAGAAGTTAGAAAGGGAAGTAAAGTTTCTTTGAAGTGAACAATTTGCCAACCAAAAGAGATAACATTAAACACGAGAAAGTATATCCGAGAACTTAAATTAAAACATAGTACGCCTAGCAAAAACAAAACAACTAAAGGAAAAGGCAAAAAAAAAAAAACCAAAAACTTAATCAATATCTAAATTCAAAACTGCAATCATTCACATTGTTGCCCCTACAAAAGAGGTTTAAAGATCCATTCATAAGAACACAACCCCTTGAGGGTTTGTTTGACTGAAGAGAAATGGAGGGAAAAAGGAGGGGAGGGAACAAAATTTTGAGTTGAATTTTTAAAAATTAGAGAAATAGGGTTATAAAATTTTAATAAAGATAAAATATAAAATAAAAGAGTAATAAACATTGATTAAAAACTTTCAACCCCACTTACACTTAAGATTAAATATTTTAAGCTGGCTTCCGTGAAAAATTCAGACTTTCTTTTTTATGCTGCCTCTTATTTTTTGAAATTCTAATCATAAAAATTTTCCTTTCTCTTTAAATCCCTCGTATCAAATAATTCTTATAGGCTTTTAGCAACTCAGTTTGTCATTGAATTTTCTTCTCTAGGTATCCACACGCAATCATAGTTCTTGGTTAGATTTCTTATAGTAAGGATGTTTTCTTTCCAATATGATATCACCATGATTTTCAGAAAGATGTGTTCACAACCCATCCAGAGTCCTTAAATTGTTTTTTCATAAAAAAAAAAAAAAAGAGCATCCCTCTTCTCTCAGGGGGTGTTTGGGAAACTCATAAACTATGATTTGCGTAAGTCAAGACAAAACTCCTCTCACATACTTACCTCAAAATCAAATATTTTCAAAAGTTAATCCAAACACCCCCTTAGACTCTCTACCTCTAAATAATCCCTCATAGGTGCTTTGAGGAAGCTAATCACATTAAACTCTTACCCTACGTTTGAATAAAGAGAACCTTAAACGGAAAAGAAAATTATGAAAGAAAATTTCTAAAAATAATAATTTTTTTGATTATTTATAAAAATTTTCAAACTTTCCCCTCATTTAACCCCAACCAAATATAAAATTAGAGAGATGCCATGACAATAATCATCATGTGCAATATAAGAAGAAAATAATTGATTTGAAGAAGAGCATATATATTATTATACATTCATGAATATATGGTTAGAGGATAATATATATGTGGGGAATATAATCTAAATTATCTAGATAATCAAACAATCAAGATGATGTGAGAAAATAATATAAATGTAAGAAAATACACACTCAAATCAAATCATATCAAATATATAAAACTATTGCAAGATAATCTTTTTACAAAAAATTAGTACACACACTCGGGACGAGATTGGGAGGGTCCTTTATCCCATCCTGTCCTGAAAATTTTTGAAACTGGAAAATCTTGAACACTGCTAATTATATTCTAGAGACGTAACATTGTTATTTAAGCATTTGATGCGGGCAAGATTGTTGAATTCAAAAATAACTTCATCAACTTAGTTTAGATTTTAGAAAGATATTCCCCATCTTGTTCTAATCATAAGGGTCTGTTGACTTTTTTTAGAAAATTATAGAAAAATCTTAAAAATACTAATTACATTACTTAATCATATAATATATTGTGTTTTATTATATTATATATTAGTTCATAAATCACATAACATAATTTAAAGAAAATTGACAAATTTTAATAACTTAAAATAATGTAATTAGCTTTCTTAAAATTTTCTTAAAATTCTCTTAAAAAATCAACGAACTTTTATAATTAAGACCGAAGAGAGTATATTGGCACACATCAAGCATGTAGCTAGACATAGTCACTAATGCAGCATCAGCCTTATAAAAAGATCCAACTAAAGGCAATTTAGAGTTAAATAAAAGATGAAATGTTGAAGTAGCTACCAATATGCGAGAGCTTATATGTAGGATTAGGGAACACCTGCCCTTGACTGAGCTTTGAATAATCTATGGTGAAAAATGTATAACTGTAGATTTTCAGTCTCACATGTGTCCAAATGGTGATTGCCGACTTTGGTGCTTCATGTCTTCTCTTTTATTTTATTTTTTATTTTTTTTTTTTACTGCCCAAATAATGATGTTGCACATTCCCCTTCCTTACCCCTTCATAAATCGAGAAAATTACACATAAGTCTCATATAAGAAAATTAAATATATACAGCTATATCTCCGAATGTCCCCACAAAAAGGGGGGAAGAATAAAAATTGGCTTCACAGCATTTTTTTTTTTTTTTCACTCATTTCATGATCAGGAGACCATGATAGAGTCACGAAGTTAAATCTTTTTAATCAAACAGATGAATAAAATAAGTTTACAATGAAAGCCTGGACAGGCAATATATATATATATATATATATATATTTCAATTCAGATATATATAATCTATCTTCTGCGGAATCACTGACAACGCTGTAATGCAAGAAATGGATTTTAAGTTTTTAACTCGGTTGTGCGTCTCGTAGCATAAAATAGATTCCTCTCTCTTTTCTCTGTCACTGGTACACCCTTAAAAGAATATATGAGCAGTGGCTATGATGTAGCACTATGGGCAATAAAAAAAAAAAGGGAAAAGAAAAAGAAAAAAAACACATTCCTTCTCAAATATAAATGAATTAAAACTGTAAGTGAAAAAAAAAGCACGCAATTGATTGGAAAAATATATTTTCCCCTACAATTAAAATAAAGATATCAATTAAAAAATAAATAAACTTCTAAATGTACTCATAAATATAAATCATTTACCACTCTAATCCTATTTATAATTCCAAACTTGATTCTCACATGTTCTAGAGGGTTACTTAACTAATTATTCTGGACTAAATTTTTAAAATTTCCATCATTTATGAATTAGATTCCACATAATAAATTCTTTTTAGGGAGAATGTCATTTGAGGACCATGAAAAGAAATTAATTTCAGTCAAAACTCAAAATTTTGGAATTTCAATTAAAGCGTAATGATTAAAATGAAAATAAGTTTTTAGGTAAAAAGACAATAATGCCTTTTATATCATAAACAAGTGAAGTCCTCCTATGAACAAGTATGTAACTCTTTGTGAACAAATACAATCCCCTATGAACAACACATTAATTTTCAATTGTCAAAATTGTACATTTGTTTATTTATAGGAGGATTTCACTCGTTCATGAAGTTCTACACTTATTTATAAAATGATTTCACTTGTTTATAAAATAATAAGTATTATTTTATTTTTATTTAAAAAATTTATTTTTATTTAATCCTTAAATTTTAATTAAAATTTCAGAATCTTTGGTTTTGATGAAATTAATTTCCTACTAATGTTTTTATTACAATTAATAAAAGCAAAATTTAGACCATGTTTTGTTTGCACTGAAAAGGTGCCTCCTTTAACTAATTCAATTCTCTCTCGCTGCTAAAAAGATTTGGTTAACAGAACAAAGATCATCAAACCAGTCATAGTTGCGCACCATCTCTCTCCTCTAGTCTCTATCTCTTGCTTCTAAGCTCTTCTTCTCCTTCTGCACCATGACCTCTCATCATCGTCCCTGCCAATGATACGATGAATCTTTATTCTAAGAAACTTCATTGCTTCTGGTGTGAAGTTTCGTTCTCTCTCTCTCTTCTTCTCCTCCTTCATCCATCCTCTGCTCTTAACACTGATGGGGTTTCTTTGCTTTCTTTCAAATACTCCATTCTCAGCGACCCATTATCAGTTTTAAAGAGCTGGAACTACGACGACGAAAACCCATGTTCCTGGAATGGAGTTACCTGCGACGAAATCGAAAGTAGCCCAGGTACTATGTTGAGAGTGACTTCCTTGGTTCTTCCTAACAGCCAGCTTCTGGGTTCGATTTCTGAACAAGTTGGAAACATCCCATACCTCCGACATCTCGATTTGTCCACAAATTTACTCAATGGCTCTTTACCCAGTTCTATTTTCAACTCTTCAGAGCTTCGTGTTCTGTCGTTAGCCAACAATGTCATATCCGGTGAGCTGCCTGAATTGATAGGCCAACTGATAAATCTCCAAGTTCTTAACCTCTCTGACAATGCTTTTGCTGGGTCTGTTGCTGAAAATCTCACTGGTTTGAAAAATCTGACCTTTGTTTCTTTGAGAAGCAACTACTTTTCTGGTCAAGTTCCTGGTGGGTTCAACTCTGTTCAAGTTCTAGATCTGTCTTCAAATCTGCTTAATGGTTCTTTACCAAATAACTTTGGTGGGGACCGATTGACATACTTGAATCTATCTTACAATAAGATATCTGGAATCATTCCTCCTAAATTTGCCACATTGATTCCAGAAAACTCTACCATTGATCTTGCATTCAACAATCTGACCGGAGCAATACCAGAATCTCCCGTACTTCTGAATCAGAAAACAGAATACTTTGTCGGAAATGGTGACGATCTTTGTGGGAAGCCTCTGGAAAATCCATGTTCGATTCCTTCTACTCTTTCTGTTCCTCCATTGAACACAACAACCACATCTTCAACACCTGCCATTGCAGCCATACCAAAAACAATCGACACAAACCCAGAAACAAACACAACAACAAACGGATCGTCCAATGGACTAAAACCGATCACAATAGTAGCCATTGTTCTCGGAGACTTGACCGGTATAGCCATCTTGGCCATGATCATTTTCTTTGTCTACCATCAAAGAATCACAAGAGATCAAGCCAAAACAAAAGAAGACTCAGGCGTGAGAGTGAAACCCCTTAAGCTTCACTTTTCCTGCTTGAGAACCAAGGAAGACTCAACTTCATCAGAAACAACCGGGTCTGACAGCGACTATGAGACTACTAAACTTGACACGAGAACCTCGAACCTTCCCAAAGAAGTGGCTCTTGTGACACTAGACACAGAGACAGAGTTGGATTCGGAGACTCTGCTGAAGGCTTCAGCTTGCATGTTGGGAACAACGAGGCTTGAGAGTATAGTGTACAGAGCAGTGCTTGAAGATGGAAGGGTTTTTGTAGTAAGAAGGATCGGAGGATGTGCGATTGAGAAAAAGAAGGATTTTGAGAATCATATGAAGATCATCGCTAAGATTCGACATCCCAATTTGGTCAAGGTTCGTGGGTTTTGCTGGGGAGAAGATGAGAAGCTCGTGATCTGTGATTATATTCCTAATGGCAGCCTCGCTAGTAGCTTCATTCACAGTAAGTTCACTCTCACTCTGCAACTTCTTCTGTTCTTGAGATTCATCCTGGGAATTAGTCAAACTCAAATCTTCAAGTTAATCTTATTATTTTTAATTAAATATGCTAGTTTGATCTAGTTTTTAAAGTTAAGGTGGGTGATAATTCTCATTGATATTCAGGAAAAGCATCAGGATGTTCTTCTCCATTGAACTGGCCATTGGAGGTGAGGTTGAAGATAGCGAAAGGAATTGCAAGAGGCTTGGCTTTCATTCACGAAAAGAAACATGTTCATGGCAACATCAAGCCCAGCAACATATTATTAAGCTCAGAGATGGAACCTATAATAAGTGATTTTGGGCTCGACCGTCTGAGGCATACCGGGTCGATGGTGAACCGGGGGAGCCAACCGGACCTTCCTCATATGGGTTCGACAAGTGGGACCCACCAATTGTTGCCATATCAAGCACCGGAGTCTCTACAGGGCGTTCAAGATCAAGTCCAACCCAAGGCCAAGTGGGATGTGTACTCGTTTGGTATAGTGTTGTTGGAGATGCTGAGTGGGAGGGTTTTTTCGGACCGGGAGTTAGAGTGGTGGCTCAAGGAGGGCGGTTCAGTGGAAGAGGGAAAAAACCGGGTTTTGAGGATGGTGGATGTGGGCATCAAGAGTGAGGTGGAAAGGAATGAAGCAGCCATATTGGGGTGCTTCAAGTTAGGGTTTCGCTGTGCCTCTCTTAAGCCTCAAAAGAGACCGACCATGAAAGAGGCTTTAAAAATCCTAGTGAAAATCCCTAATTAATATTTCCCCCTTGTTAATCCTTCACGACAACGATGTATTTGGGATCCTTTATCATAGTAAATTTTCTTTTTGTCATACATGAGAATCACCCTTTTCCCCAGCGTTTCAGAAAATTTTAGATGCAATAGAGTTGTTCCTTTTTTTTTTTTGGGGAGAGGGGATAAACATACGAGTCGTTCTATTCTTCTTTATTCATTTACTGTGGTATGCACATGTGATTGCAAAATAGTATGCATGCATCATCAAAACAATTTGATTTTCTTTTTACTAAAATAAACATGAACCTTCTATAATGCATAATTTACCCCAACATTAGGCTACAATGTCCTTTTTAATGATACAATGTTTGTATTTAATTTCAAAGATTAAAGAGAATTCAAGATTTTCACTTTGTCGACACAGTTTGTAGGTACGTGGTGTACTATATATTGTAAACTTGATAGGAGTATAGTAATTTGGTATGCAGAGCAAATAAATTTTTATT
Source organism: Acacia concinna (assembly GCA_037177275.1). Taxonomy (NCBI): domain Eukaryota; kingdom Viridiplantae; phylum Streptophyta; class Magnoliopsida; order Fabales; family Fabaceae; genus Acacia; species Acacia concinna. Next base: position 17,740,841 of record JBAGKO010000008.1, read on the forward strand.
TGAGATGGTCTAAATTGTCCAGCAGTACCTTTTAGTCAATAATCGTCGTAAATAATTAGTTATTATGTTAATAAAATACAATTGCACCGTATGTAACTGACTCTACCTAATCTAGCTGGATGAAGATTGTTGTTGTAGTACCAACCGCGGCTAGGGTGTGCTTTTCTTTTTTAAAAATTCAGAGTAGAAACACTTTGAAATTGAACAAACCTTAGAATTTAATGTTGGTGTAGTTGAGGGGAAGTAGGGGTTAAGTTGTGCATGTGAGGAAGGCGAAGAGAGAAAAGAGGTTTTGCGCAAATGAACGAGTCATAAAGCAAATCCGTGACTAAGTGATATATATGCTTATAATTATAAATATGATAATGAAGACAATGGAGTTAGGCTTTTTAGCCATACTTTGTTGACCTTTAGCTTAAACTGCTTGAAGAAGAAAGGAAGAAGAGTACTGTGGCTGTGTTTTGTTTGATAATGAAAGAAAGTGATGCCAACACTTGTCTGTGTCTATAATGTATGAGAGAGGGCGGCAAACATGGCCACTGACCACTGTTTCTGACTGATAATTTTGTATGTTATGCTCTTTTATTGGACCTGTTTTTTTTTTCCCCTCTTTTTTATATATTGCTTTTTCTGCATTATCTATCAATTTCTCTTTCCCTAACTTGAGTTGGTAGAAGGTGATTTCTTGATTATATAATTCGAATGACTTGTAATATTCAGCTCACCATAGTATAAGTACTGTTTTTTAATAGGTACAAGTTTATGTGAGTTCGATCCTTAAAGTTTACTAAAATTAAGATACGCCTGAAGGTTCAAAGAGAAAGAGGTAATTACAAACTTTTTAATTACCAATAAAGTTATCATATCTGCAGCAGGATTTAAACATAAGATATTTTGAACTATGAACCAACTTTTTATTAATTAGGGCAACATTTCGTTAGCACAATAAGTATTTGTTTCTATTGAGCAAAGTAAGTAGCTAAAGTTGGATTGACAGTTTGTCTTGAAATGATGTGATATATTTATGTATTTTAATACATTACAGTGGTTTTTCCTTTCCATTCATGCATATTTATTTTTGAAAGATATGATTTATATCCTAACGAAGAAAAATAATATCAAAAAGTTTTTATTGATAAGTTACATAACTTGTTAATATACTATTTTTCTTAGTCAAGATCTAAACAACATTCTCCCTTTTAGAATATGTTGTCAACTTGGCTTTGTGTCACTTACTAAGTATTCCTTCTGATTTAAATTGTATGAGTTATATACAACTAATCTATAAATATTAAAAATGTTCATAAAATGAGTAAAATCCACATTTAATTTTTTTTAATGGACCCTAGCTATTCTCATTTATTTATTGAAACTCTCCTCTAATATTGATGCTTTTGAGGGAGAAAATTATAAATTTGTGAGATACATTAGATTAAGATATTATATTTAGTACTAAAATAAACATTCATTTAGTTCCTATATTTAGGATTAGATAGAATATCATATATTATAAATTTGCATATGGGTTTTGAGAGCTGACAATTCAGGTTAGCTTGCAGGTTGCGGGCCAGCTCGCTCCAACCCGTGGGCTAAACAGGCTAGCTGACCACAACTGGCCCTTTGACAGGCTGGCAAAACCCACCAGCCCGCTTGTTATTATTATTTTTTAAAAAAAAAATTATTTTGCCACTCTTTTTTTTTAATTCCCACTCCCTTTTCCCTTCACCTACTCACATCATACTCCAATTCTTTTATACATTTGTAACATGCAACTATTTTGCCCTTTCACCTTCCTTTTTTTTCACCCACTTATATCAAAAATATATATATAAACTCCTCTCTTTTAAATTTAATAATAGTAGAATAAATAAATTTAATATGAAAGTAAAAGTGTTATGTAAAAAGTATGAAGAAGTTGTTAGACACAAATATTAAAGATAAGGTGATAAAGATATGTACGTCTATATTTTAATAAAAAGTTGAACAAAATAAAACATATTTTTAAGCTGGCCAGCCCGCAGTAGCCTGTGAGTTGAGCAGATATGGATGGTGGGCCTGCCTTATTAGGCGGGCTGACATGGTGTACATATCGTTATTTTCTATCTTATTCACGAAACTTCAATAACCAGAGGTTAATAGTGGATTTAGAAGGTAAAGTTATGTCTTTATCCAAAAATTCATGTTACAAATTTTTTGGTTTTCTGGCTTAACAATCCACTGCCCTCAATATCTATTTGTCTATACTCATTAACCTTTGCAAACTGTCTTCCTATATCAGTTCATTAATATAAGAATCATTTTGGTCACAATTATATTATTCATTTTCTTATTCCCAAACAGGTAATTATCCACACCACTCATCTTTTTCAAAAAGGCTATGTTGGGTTAGATTTTGTTGGTGCTAATTAAGAGTAGCTTTCCTCCAGACCTTTTTTATATTCACACAAACTCAAATTTAATATATCAAACTTAAACAACCAAAATCTTTTTCACTATAACTAAACATCTAACACCTATTAGACGATTGTTAGATATATGATTAGTTTTAATAATGTCAAATATAAATATCATATATTAAGAGCAAAAAGTTTGCATCATGTGTTTATTCTTTTATATTGACTAGCTTATGGATTAGTCAAAATAAAAAAGAGATCAAGTTGAGGTTTGGAAGATAATTAAAAGAAAGAATAAAAAGAAAATATTGAAAAGGAAGAAAAAAGTTATATAGTAAAGAGAAGAAAGAAGGTATCAAGTTAGAGATTGGTGAATGATCTAGATGAAGAATAAGAATATGTTTAAGAATGAAGATATTAAATATGAGGAGAAGTCATTAAAAGAATAAAATTCTTTTTAAGCTAAATTGTGGAGAATAATCATAAAGAAGGAGAAAAGAGATTGAAGAAAGAAGAACTTGTTAGATCTAATGAGTAAATTGATAAGTCACAATTTTATTACATATTTTCATATCTTTTTATATGATTTTATCATTATTATTGTGCGTATATGTTATTATTATGTTTGTTTTGGAACTAAAAATGTATCACACAAAATAATTGCAAAAAGGGTATAATATTTATATTTTATTTCCTTATATTAAACTAATTTACATGAAAGTATTTTTAATTTTGTTTATTGTAGGGGAATTAAGAAATTAAAGTAAAAAAGATAGTCAAACCTAGAAAGATGATAGATTATAAAGAAATATGGAAATTCGCATAGAAAGAAGGATCCATAGAAAACAAAAACTTAAAAGTGTTTTAGGCTAAATTACATCATGATTAGGGCCTATATATGTTAATATATGACTTATACTCCTTAAATGGGCCCTATAACCACTACTTAAACCCAATTTCATATCTTTCATAACTCATGAAGAGCAAAAACGTGGCCAACTACAATTAATAAAGAGTAGAAAGACGATTACACAAGATTACTTCAACTCCAAGTCATAAGAAGGCGCTACCTCATTAATGAAGAGCATGAGGGTCATTTTGCAAGGTTTCTTCTCCCATAATCTATCATATGATGTCACCTAAGAGGATGAAGATAAAATTATTTATCTTTTTGAGGAATTTAGATTAAAGATTATATCTTTAATTTTTAAGAAATCATATATCTATCAACCCACCTATCTAAATTATTTTTCAAATTCAAATTCAAGAAAAAGATAAAGAAGCTAATAAAGATTAAAGGAAAAGATAAAAATGATGATAAAGATCTAAAAAAATATATAGATACAGAGATTTAAGATAAATATTTATCTTTATCCATTCCTTCTTCAATAAAGACTCTTTGTAAGGCACTATAAGAAGTATCTATAAATAGAACCACAAAGCCTCCATCACAAAACACACCACAACTCACATAACTTTTGTCTCTTTTCTATTGTGATTATGTCTTCAGGATTTAGATTTATTAGCTTTGATGTTGGCTTGATTCTGAACATGAGTAGCTAATTTATTTGTTCTAGGATTATTTGAACCCTTATATGGATTGAGTATTTTATTTTCCCTTTCTTTTATTTATGACTAAGATTTCTTTTATGTTGATTTTACTCTAAACTTAATGCTTCTTATTAATTGGCCACTAGTAAGATATATTAGTTTATTTGATTGATGCTTGAGAAAGCTATATTGAATATAGAATTTGGGTTTAATCGTGTGAGAATTTGAAGTTTGCGTGATGAATGGATAATTTTATTGTCAAGATAGAGATATACTTGTCGACCTCATATAGTCAAAAAAGGGATTTGTTTAGAAATTAGGATTTAATTAATTTATTGAGAGATTAATATATTAATTAAATTAAACACCT
>JBAGKO010000008.1:17754859-17766004 GCA_037177275.1 Acacia concinna
TAATTAGTTTTTTTAGGATTTTTCTAGGATTCTCTAAAAAAGTCAACTGGGTCTTATAAATAGGACCGGAGGGAGTAATAATTTTTGTAAAAAAATCATTTAAATAAAATTGACTACTTTTTTATACTAAAAGTCTAAAACTTATAATAAAAGGGTTAAGGTGCAAAAATACACATGTGATTATTTCTCAAGAGTGCTTAGCATCAAGTATTTTTTGAATACAAAAGTACACATGTGGTTATAAAATAAGAGCAAAAAATATATATATGATTATAAAATAGGAGCAAAAGTCACACTTGCCGTTAAAGTTAAAATGACTATTAAATATAAGTTTTTTAACTAATACTGATGACATGGATGGTAATTTTGGCTTTGATTTATAATTTTAGAGGTCAGGAATTCTCAAATGGTGACTGATCATTCTATTAATTGTCCACAATTTTACTTCTTCCTTCTCAACTTTTAGTTCAAAGCACATTGGGATTTTCCATTCACTAATCGTAGTCTTATTTCATTTTTTCTAACTTTCAACTCAAAACGCCTTCAGATTTTCCACTCAGCATGTTACCATACAAGTTGATTTGGGGATTTCTAACCTTTAAAATTATAAATCAAAGTCAAGCCACCATTTAGATCATCAATATTAGTAAAAAAATTTTATATTTAACGGTTAACATTTTGACTTTAACGGCAAATGTGACTCTTGTTCATATTTTAAAATTACATGTCTACTTTTATTTCTATTTTATAACTATATATCTACTTTTACACTAAAAAACACTTGTTGAATGTTTTTAAAGAATAATTACATTTATATTTTTATAACTTACTCCATAATAAAAATGACTTTTGTCGGGATTACAGGTGACATGAAAAAACACTAATTTGCCAAAAAAAAAAAAAGCTCATATTCCCGAGTTCTGATATTACTGTTACTGAGTTTGACGCCGTTATTTCAAAATTTATCCTTCTTGCTACTACTACCCTAGAGCTTACCTTCATAAGAGAGCGTGCAATTCACCTCCCTTCGTAACTCTTCCGAGGACACCTATAAAAGGCACTTCTCTCCCGGTTGTTCCCGCACCCTTCCCATCTTTCGGCGATAACTTGCCGAAATCAAATCCAAGTATCCACACTTCGACGCCATTTCCAAATTCTAAGTTATAATGGCTGCCTTGTCTTCCTCACAAGCCCTTCGTGTTTCATCGCTTAGAAATCCATCGCTTACTCTCTCTTCCAAAATCCCTCTATCCTCTGCCTTCTCCGTCTCCCTCCGGCCTCCCCTCCGCCATGGCGCGCGCCCTCTTTTGGTGGTGGTTGCAGCGGGTCTTGATGCCAAGCCTACCGTGCTTGTGGCGGAGAAGCTCGGTGAAGCTGGCCTTCAGCTGCTGAAGGACTATGCGAATGTCGATTGCTCTTATAATTTGAGCCCTGAGGAGCTCCGCACCAAGATCTCACTCTGCGATGCGTTGATTGTGCGTAGTGGAACCAAGGTTACGCGTGAGGTGTTCGAATCATCAGGGGGAAGGCTTAAGGTGGTTGGCAGAGCTGGTGTTGGGATTGATAATGTGGATCTGGCGGCAGCTACAGAGCATGGGTGCTTGGTTGTTAATGCGCCGACGGCCAATACGGTTGCGGCTGCCGAACATGGGATCGCGCTCTTGGCTGCCATGGCTAGGAACGTTGCTCAAGCCGATGCGTCCGTTAAAGCTGGTCAGTTACTAAAATGCTTGTACGTGTGAGTTTGATGTTGATTTTGGGGTTTGTGATTCTTTAGATTTTTTTTTTATGGCAGTATATTTAATTGTACGTTCGCATTAACTTTTTGAAATTAGTTTTTAACGAGATGAGAACTTACGGAAAGAGCGGTTTTAGTGGTTACCAAAATGAGACTAGCTGCTACATTTTTAACGTGGTTTTACTATCCTATTGATAAATTATTTATTAAGCTTCCATTTTGATTTAGCACTTTTATAAAGTTCATTTTATGTTTATTAGCGTCTTTCTGTTTGCTTTTGCTAACATTTATGTTTGTACTGAACAGAGTACAAACTGTCACATCCGATAAAATTGGAATGAACTAAGTACAGACTTTTCGAAACCGGAACTGTTTTACCCATTCGATCTCCAATATAATATTTCCGTTTAAAAAAGGTGTCCGGATGAAAGGCGTTTTATACTTTTTGCTTGGTTTTCTCTCTGATTCCGATGTGATATATAGAAGGGAAAGGATATTTTATTTACTGTGGCGATGTTTTTCACTTTTTAAGTGTTGGTTTCATTGGGAGCTAGCTCTATATGTATTGCATTTCTCTCGCTTTTTACCTGCGCTCAGTGAAATGAATGCTGCTTGATATATCAGGTAAATGGCAACGAAATAAATATGTGGGGGTATCCCTTGTCGGCAAAACACTTGCTGTCATGGGATTTGGTAAGGTGGGTTCTGAAGTTGCTCGTCGTGCCAAGGGGCTTGGTATGCATGTCATTTCTCATGATCCATATGCTCCAGCTGATCGCGCTCGTGCAATTGGTGTTGAGCTTGTGAGCTTTGATGAAGCCATTGCTATTGCAGATTTCATTTCCTTGCACATGCCTCTTACCTCTGCTACATCTAAGATTCTTAATGATGAGACTTTTGCTAAGATGAAAAGGGGAGTTAGAATAGTTAATGTTGCTCGGGGAGGAGTCATTGATGAGGAAGCTCTTGTTAGGGCTCTGGATGCAGGAATTGTAGCTCAGGTTCTTGCCATTCTCATAATTGGAAGTGCTGATGAAACAGTGTAGGGTTGAGTAAATAACTGTTCTATTTTGTTTTTCAGGCTGCACTTGATGTTTTCACAGAGGAACCACCTCCGAAAGACAGCAAGTTGGTTCTGCATGAGAACGTTACTGCAACACCTCATCTTGGTGCTAGTACCATGGAAGCTCAGGTTCGTTAAACAAACACCATATGCTCAAGTTCACTACTCTTTTGCCTCGTAATTAGATTGATTTATAACCTTCAAAACTGATGAGCAGGAAGGCGTCGCTATTGAAATAGCTGAAGCTGTTGTTGGGGCTTTGAAAGGAGAACTTGCTTCAACTGCAGTCAATGCACCAATGGTTCCGGCAGAGGTACTTTAAGAAGTTCATCTTTATTCTTTCCCTTTTTAAGATAGAAAATCTTTAATTCATTATTGCAACTGTCCCTATCCCTTATACTTTTCAGTAAACAACATGTGACGTTCAGATAAAACTTTATTTGAAGTTCGCATGTTTTGGGATTTCAAAATGTCCTTCCTCTCTTTATTTGCTTTCAAAGGCGCAATTTCTATCGTTTAGTTAATTGCTCCCATATCTTGGGTTTGCGAACCCTGATTATAGCAAGTGATTACATGTAAAATCATTCATTCAGATTGTTACTTGACTTGGTATTATCTTATTTGAAACTCTGGAGTTCATAAAATGATCTATTTGAACCCCGACATTCACTTACGTTTGTGATCAAACTAAATCCAGAATGGATTAACTTGTATTCCGTCTTCCTCATTGCAGGTGTTAACAGAGCTAAAACCATTTGTTGATCTTTGTGAGAAACTGGGGAGACTCGCTGTCCAGTTGGTTGCTGGAGGAAGTGGCGTGAAAACTGTGAAGGTGACTTATGCTTCTGCCAGAGCTCCTGACGATCTTGATACCCGTCTCCTCCGGGCCATGATAACCAAGGGTCTCATTGAGCCAATATCCAGTGTATTTGTCAATCTGGTCAATGCTGATTTCACTGCTAAGCAAAGAGGGATCAGGATAACTGAGGAAAGGGTTATTCTAGATGGTTCACCTGAGAATCCACTTGAATCCATCCAGGTTCAGATTGCTAATGTGGAATCCAAATTCGCCAGTGCCATATCGGACTCCGGCGAAATTAAGGTTGAGGGCTGTGTGAAGGATGGGATCCCACATCTGACAAAGGTTGGATCTTTTGAGGTTGATGTGAGCTTGGAAGGTAGCATTATACTGTGCAGGCAGGTGGATCAGCCAGGCATGATTGGAAAGGTCGGAAGCATTCTAGGTCAAGAGAATGTGAACGTTAGTTTCATGAGTGTAGGAAGGATTGCTCCTCGCAAGCAAGCTGTGATGGCAATTGGTGTGGATGATCAACCTGGCAAAGAAACTTTGAAGAAGATTGGAGAGATTCCTGCCATTGAAGAGTTTGTTTTCCTTAAGTTGTAACATGAGGTACCTGTTTTTGCTTAAATCATGTATTTGGTTCTAATTTTGTTGGGCAAACTATATGATTTGCTCAGTTTTGATGAGGCACAAAATGCGAGTTGTGATACGTTGGAGTTGGGATGGGGAAAAGAATAATACATTCAATTTGTGTCACTGTTGTATCTTCATAGAAACAAGAAACTCATGGAGTTATCCTCCAAGCTCTTTCATCATAAAGTGAAACTGATGTGCGAATGGAAATGATGACAGATGAGAAAGGACAACTTAGTTCCTTATGACTAATCTCTTCAAGTGATTACTTTTGGTAGGATTGATGAAAAGCGTCAGTACTCAGGACTTGAAAAGACATAAAATTACATGTATAATGATTAGTGAATGAAAAAGTAATTGTTAGGAAAAGATGCATCTAATGATCATTACAAGTACAAAATAGATTTTTCCTATCTCGTGCATTCTACAAATAAGATCCTTCCTAGTGTTGAAAGCAGTTATCTCATCTCATTGCTGTTTCTCTTGTCCACGTCTACAAACGTTATAAGAAAAATTCAAGGATTTAGATTTTGTGACTCCAAAAAAGAAAGCAAAGAGGGTTATTAAAAAGAAGCAAACTTGTATCTGTTGTATATTCCATGATGGGACAACCCAAACCACCATTAGTCTAAGTCTCTAGGAGTTGTATTTGGAAGACACCAGATTACGACTAAGTCATAATTTATGAGCCCGAGAAGAAAGGAACAACAGCAAGAGTTGAGGGCAGAGAAATGTGGAAGTTATTAGCTGCTAAATAAGCGGCAATACCAGCTGCATAGCCTGCAAAAGCAAAACCACTAATATGCACAAAAAGAGATCAAGTGCTTTTGTTACTAAAAGATTTCATACATAGAATAAAAAGAAAAGATTTTGATCCCTCATACCAAAGGGGCACATATATACCTTCCGCAAGTACCAAAAGAAGTCCACCTTTTCCATTCCCATGAATGCAACCCCAGCAGCTGAGCCAATGACCAGCATGGATCCGCCAGTAATGCGACCATCTGCCAAAACTGCGAGTCCTGAGGAAAGGAGGAGAGATCATACATTCCCATTGTTGCTACAACTAATGGAACATTGTCTATTATAGCTGATATGAACTCAATCGCACTTGCAATCAACTCAACATTTGGAACATGGGCATCGAGGTAGCTTGCTATTTCTCAAAGAATCCCTGCCGCATCCAGGCTACAGAACGAAAACCATTAGTCCAGAAATACAAGGACTAGTAAAGGAAGACACTGCAAGAATAGCACAATAACTAGTACATCCTTTTCAAAGGGGCTTCAATGTGATTCTTCATGAAGATTCTAACGTATTCAAGTTGATTAGCTCAAGGGTGTATCACATAAAGCTTATTTTAAGCTAAGATGGAGCTTTAGCTTGCTCACTCACCTGCTAGCAGACAATAAAATTCCGACAAAAAACAGTGCTCCTTGAGCATCTATTCTAGACAAGGCTTGTGGCACTTTTAGCTTCTGCCTTTCAGATTCCCCATAATGAATAGCATAAGTAAGAATCCAAAGCACCCCAAGTCCAAGCAACATCCCCATGCAAGGAGGTAAACCTGTAAGAGCCTTGAAAACTAGGACAAACACCAAAGCTCCTATATCCATAGAGAAAACAAGCCGTCCTCGAGGAGCCATCTGTTCAGATGCCAAGACGTTGGGAGAATCACATCCCTTCCCATTAACTTCACTGAAAAGAAGAAAAGAATTGAAGTTGTTATTCTTAGGCCAAATCTAATTATTGAAATCAAAATTCTTGGAGTGCTTTCACTTTAAAAGTACCTAGTCAATGACAAAAGAGACAGAGGGAGAGCTAGAGAAATGGCCGAAGGTACAAACAAACCCTGCAAGCAAGGAAATACAATTGTGGATGCTTTGATTATTCTATATAATAATTTACAAGATTGCCAATCTTTCCTCAAAATCAATACTTTAAATGGGGTAAATAACATTTGCACTTAACTGAACCTAGGTATTCACGCAATCAAAGAGCAGAAACAAGAAGAGTATAACAAAAAACATCTAGACTTCAGTCAGCAAATAATAAGCTTTTGAAACACTACTTCAGCCAAATCCAATTCATTCTAGCAGTATGATTGATTATCAGGTCAAACTATGCCATAAAGCAAGATAACGTATCATAATGGAACAATTTTTTGGGAGTTAACCTTCATTGTTGGCAATGTGGATATGTGACCATGTATCCACAGCATGGTAGTCGTAACATCACCAATAGGAGTCCAAGCACCACCAGCATTTGCCTCTAGGACAACAGCAGCTCCAAGAATCCTGTTGACATAATCCCGGTCAGTAAGTTTTCTAGATGATTCAAAATAAAGCAGTCTTGGAGAAGGATGTAATTAGAATACAATCCATTGAAATGTCCTAGTATAAAAGCCTGCTCTGACCATGATAATTTACACATAAGCGTGAAGCCCAGAAGCATGTTGCCACAAGAAAAGTTAAATAATAGAAATGAATTAAGCCAAGTCCTGGAACACCGAACCCTCTTTAAGACCCCCTGGCCTTTTCTACTTCTTTATTGGTATCTGCTCGTGTGATCAGGAGGCAACGATGTCAATGGGCAAGAGTTTGTTGTAGCATTACTCTTAGTGTAAACAAGTTTTCATTAAAACTTCTTACTAGGAATTTGGAGAAAATCCTGTATTTGTTTACCAGCTTAGCTTATCATAATTTTGGCCATTATTTTCTTAAAATCCCAATTGGCAAAAAAAGACAGGTTATCATCAAAGCACATCAACCATTAAATCGATGAAAGTGGGGCATACTATAAAATGCAAGCTCAAGAACAATTCAATCTCCAAAATAATGAAACAAAAATTTTGAGGAATCGCATTGTTGATGCAGAAGTCAGATTAAACTGGTGGTAGCTTACCCCATTTAACATCTTGTGAATAGAAAACACTCACAGAAACCACTAACTACAAATTTTTTATGGAGGTTGCACGAACAATAATACTCTATCTGAATGAATAAATTAAGGCTTGATGCTAAAGATTTGCTGAAGGCATGCAGAGGTATTTCAAGCTCTAGAGCTCTAACGACCAAAACTCTCCTTGATATACAAAGGCTTCACCCATTTCAAAGAATAAGAGCACATACTTTCGATACTCTGATGGAGGCACTAGTTTTCGCAACAGAGAAACCATGACTATAGTAGAAGTCAGGTTGTCTAGGACTGAGCTGAGGAAAAATGTCACAAACCCAATCTGCAAGCACAAAAATATGCTAAATTTTATTTTGAGACAGAGTACCTGGAGTGTCAAGTTATAAAAATTGGTGACGCACTAAACTATTGAAAATCTATCTAGGAGAGAAAAATAAAAATAATTATTTATTGGAACATATAAACTTTTCCATGATCATACAATGTAAGATAATAACATAGATCATCCCTCTCAATTATAGACAGTTAATTTCTGCACTGTCATTTAAATTGTTGCCTTTTCTATTATTATCAATAAAGTCATTCATTTCCCTATAGTCTATAATACCACTATTCAAAGAATCAAACATCATAAGGCCAATTGTCATTAATGCGTTGCCTAAGTAGTAACGGCACACCTTTGCGAGGAGGAGAACCCTTAATGGCCCATGTTATTGGATCGTTTGGCCATGATAAAAAGAACATTTGAGATTTTAACTGAGTCATATTTCCAGGATTGTCCTTTTTTTGAGGGGAGAGGGGATTCTACATATCAGCAACTATGCAGACCAGAGCACTCACCACCCAAAGAAGAAGGCGTGGCTTTCGAGTTGTTATATTGTCAGTAACCAATTTAAATCCTTGATGAGCATCAACTATCTCAACAATGGTCATGGCACCAAGCAAGAAAAACACTATTTCACTGACTTCTGCAGATGCATGTGTCAACTCTGAAACAGCTATATCAGTTGAAGGAGCCTACAGACAACCCAATTTTTGGTGGGTTGAGGTTTTTTTTTTCGGGGGGGGGTAATCAGTACAAAAATACAATCAACAAAGGGTAAATTAGGACTGAATTATAGACATACTGGCTGGGAAAATCAGAGATATGTTGAATTACAATGTGAGATAAGACAAGGAGATGAGAACACAACTAATGCTAATCAGTATTTGGACTCGCAGATTATTTGGTGAACTATCATCTTTTTGAAGGAAGTCATATAAGCATATATCTTACCCTCCAGATTTCATGTAACGGAAACATAGGATTCTTGTGATACTGGTATTAAAGAGAAAATGTGGGTCCCTTGGCAACATTAAGCTTATTATGAGCAATTTATATACCATTATGTCAATCATATTGTTAGATATTAAGATATTTTTCATAGCAGCAAGTAAATTTTTTACCAACAAGTTCCAAATACTAAAAGACAGAAAGAATATTTGAAAAACTATTGATCCAGATAAAAAATACATAAACTTGAGGTAAGTTCCTCTGAGATGGAAGTGTGGTTGAACCCAACCTACTAAAATCCCCTTTGGTGAAGAACTTCCATCAATTATAATATTCTACCAATGCATTTCAGTCAAAGACAGATTATTGATGCATACCAATTGCCAACAGTAGTTTCTGTACAAAAAAAAGGCCTTATTACAATGTAATGTACGACTAAAATAACGAAACTCATACTTGTTCGTAAAAACAATACAAAAACCTGTCACTTCTCTTTGCAGATTATGCTGCATAAGACAAGAGAAACCATTTAAGAGTGAAAGCATATCTGTAACCACACAAGTTTGACAGATTAGAGATCTAATGAGAAAATTTGATAAGCAGCAGATCCCTATAATCACTGTAAGATTGCAAAAAAGATTGTGATTCAGCTTATACAGGTCAGGATAATCAATAGGTCCTTACAATCATTTCAAATCCTTATCAAGGCTTCATTATCCTTGGGAAATATGCCTAAGAAAACATACATCTGAGGAAACCAGGAGTATTACAACAGTTATATCCTTATCTCAGGTATATGGCGTCTAGTACTTAAGCATCCCTTTCTATACAGAGACTTAATATGGAAACAGATGCTCAAGTGCATGCCGCTTTGGGATGTGTGTAGTGCTCAAAATCTCAAACCAGGACTGTAAATTGTATTAAACTTGTGACTAATCAAGAACTGGATAGTAACCTTGATACAAAAATGGACCTTACCCCAATACTACGTATCACCCATAGACTTACGGCCATCAACAGTCCTACTCCACTTTTGTTAAAGGCTAGAGATTCTTCAAATATGATGCCTGCATACCATATTCCAAACAGCAATACCATAGCAAGATCCTGCAATTCGAGGTCATGTAGAATTAATAGAATCTGAACTACAGCATATTTGTAAACTTATTCCAGCAATGCATGTAATTTGTTATGAAACACACAGAAGTAGATTCTGGTAAGAGGGATGCATGGACCTGATTATCAGCTAACCAAGAGTGGTTAACTGCCACCACTCCAGCGGCAGCTGTTGCAAATATTGAAAGAGCTTTAAGCAAGTCAGCCTTGGACTGGTTTGTGCCTTCAAAATCTTGTGAGCTATTTTTGTCAAGTGAGTTCAAGGGATCATGGGTACTGGGTTCTGGCGTCAGGTCCTGATGAGTGAAAACATTCTCAAAGTAATATTTTGAGCAGCATTGAGCATTAGCATACAAGAGACAAACACTGGAAACTTCAATACTAATTCTAGCTTTGTCCCTCCATAATGCCAGCAAAAAGGAGAATAATGAATATATTTGGAAAAAGATAGAGTAAATTAATGATGAATATAAATTATAAAAATATGATGTGTGTCCGACTCACACATGTTGAAATCACATCTCGTCGCTTTCTTTTGTATTCCTCTTGATGTAGAGGATTCAATTTGCTAATGCAGTCCAGGAAGCTCTTACAGTGTCATGTAATGGGATCTTCAGATGATGTTCCTTTAATGTTATACTTTCATTGAAGAAGTTGATGGTAAATACCTAAACAACTGTATGCATATGCAAGTTTTATGTTTCAACGCCCCACCCCTCGCCACCTAAGTTAAATGAAAGTTCTTAGTGTAGCCAACTAACACGGTCCAGAATAATAAACTAGAGATTCGGCTGATGAGTAATCTGAGAACTTGGTTATACGATAGTAGAAGAAGAACCTCAAATTGTGAGTCAGAAATTTGAGGAGCTTGAGGCGGCTGAGAGGAAGAACTAGGACCTCTAGCCTTGTTTTCAGCACGTGCCAATAATTATCGCCCAACAACCTAGGAAGTCTGGTCCTACAACAAGAGCAGCAAAAAAGGAGTCGACTTGATAGTGAATAATCGACAGTACGAATGCGTTGAGCTGAAGGGTGAACTGTGAGATTCCGCAGATGTTGGGATAGGGACAAGTAAGTCCCCACTGAAAACGATGACATCTGAGGAACTGGATTTTTTTTTTTTGCCAACCTGAGGAACTGGATTTAAGGCAGCAAAAGAATAGAATGAAGAAACGGTATACTGCTTATGAAAATTGATTAGGAGTTTATTAAGGAACTGTAGTGGAATTATAGAAGTGAAATCCTATGAATTTATCTGTGAAATCAATGGTGTGTTTGGATCAAGATTATTTTTAGTACTTTTGAAAAAGTAAGATTGAGTAATTTGATTTGTGTTTGGAATAAAGATTACAGAAGTCACTTATAAATTACTTATGTAAAAGTAGTATGTGTTTGGTTGAAATTTTGTAAAAGTTACTTTTGATGGGAAATGTTTAAAAAAGGCATAGATCATATCATATGGATTACATTTTTTATGTGATATTTAAAATTTTCAAAAATGGGAAATAATTTTTCACAAACAGTTAAAAAACAATAAAATTAATGACATGGTAAAATTAATAAAAATGTATATAAATTAGAAAGTACTTAGAAATAACAATTGT
>JBAGKO010000008.1:17770793-17781749 GCA_037177275.1 Acacia concinna
AGCCATCCTACTAATTAACTTCTTGTCCCAAAATAGAGTGAGATTCCAAAAGTCAACTTTAGTATTTTATAAAGTACCCGTCCCATTTGCATGCAACTTCCTCTGCCTCCTTTTGTAAGTCTGTCCTTTGAATAGGGTTGTAACAGTTTCCAATGTGAAACCAAATATGTTCCCACACTTGTTACTATATTTAAAGGAAATTCAACTGTGCCAAAAATCGGTCAAGGAAAAGGTAGGCCTAAACTTACAAACCTAAACTGAAAGAGCCCTATTCGGTCAGACCTACAATAGGAAGAATAGAAAGAAGACAGCAGAAGGGCAAGATGCTTTTTAAGGTTTCAGAGTTGACTTAATAGAATCCCACTATTTTGGCGTAACAACCTAGGTCATGTAGGGTGGCTTTAGGTATTTTAGCCTTATGATTAGGTAACAAATATTTTGGAGACTGTGAGGGGTGTCTTTTCTCTTTTGGCTATATTAGTTATGGGAGTAGGAAGAAAAGGGTATTGGTTATAATAGAGGTGTTTTGGGAGAGGGACTGGTGTAGAGTGTGAACCCAGTTCATCTTGGCTGTGAGGGGTATTTTTTATCTCCACAGATTGTAACCACTGTCCTTTATCTAAGGCAGAGGATCAATATTCAGTTTATTAATCAGAGTTCACCTTTTATTTTATCTGTTTTGCATCAGTCCCTAACATACTCTCTTGTTCTTTTGTGTGTGTGTGTGTGTGTGTGTGTGTTCAGTCTTTTGAAACTGTCAATGAAGAAATAATAATAGGAAGGGCTTATCAATAGTATTTCCTAGTTAAAAGATGACATTTATTCTCTTTTGCATCTTTCCTCTACCATTTGAATTTTATGTCTTGTGCTATGAGAACATTTAGTAAAATTATCTCTGCTGTTCCATTGGATTGTAGCCAAAATATTGTTTTGTTCTGTCACAGAAGTTATTAGCATGCCTATTCACATTCCTACAATGCCCTGCAGGAGTTGATTACTTGTCCGCTGCTGCTTATGATCACTCGGTTCAATCACATCTTGTATTTCTGGAAAGCAGGGTAAGAAAATGTGTCTCATTATACTAATTCATGCATGTCTGATTCACACTATTCACCAGCTAATTGTTAATCCCTTGATTTATTTTTAGTTGAAAAGAAAACATCAGATTTCATGAGTCAAAGCACATCAGTTATCCCATCCACGTTTAATTTCATATTAAATTTTTTAACTCCCACAATTTCCAGACTTGTACTGCTGGTAATGATAGGTTATGTGATAATTGGTGATTTGGTTATCATTTTCATCCGCGGCTCATGAATATTACATTTTTGTTTTCACCCAAGATAGTTGGGAAATATCAACAAATTCTGTTTTCCTGTACATCTTGTTTTGTGGCCACTCCTTCTGTTGATCTACATAACATATTTTTGGACCATTTGGTTCTGGTGGCTGGCCTCTTGATAATTGGTAGAAGTTGAAAGTCCTAAACATTATTATTGGGATTTATTTAGTGGATGTCTGTAGCTAACCCATCTAGATCAGGTTTTATTAGCAAACACCCTTACAGTCAAAACAAGTTCAATCACCCTCTGGATCAGTTCATAATGATCAGCTGCAGGCCTGATGAACTAATCTCAGTTTGCATTACATTTTCTTTTCTGCTTTTTTGAGGAAGTTGTCGCCTTTGGACAAATATATATATTTTTTTAATATTGAAATGCAGCCTCAGATTAATAATAGACAGGATTTGAAAAGACTTGCTATCCTGTTTTCTCAAATTTTATTGGTGTACACAAAGAAGGTGTTTTTCTTGCTTGGATTAGACATAGTATCAATAAGCAATGTGCTAATGAAGCCAAGAACTTTCCAGGAAATCATTCTTGTGGAAGGCTTAAAGCTCGATGATATCCCAGAAGGAATATATACACTGAACTGCTTGCCCCTTAGGTTGGTTGGTTCTGAGGCATCACCAATACGATGCATTGTGATCCGATGATACGTCCATCTTTGAGTTTGAGGCGGCCAACCTGTGGTAAGTTCATATTGGTACTTTTGGTTCTCCACCCATATATTTTTGTGCTCTTTTTGAATGGGTTATGACCTGTTTTTGGTCAAACTTTCCATACTCTGCCCCTGTTGATAAGTCAAATGCTGCTGCAGAACGGTGAGATTAATGCCGAAAACAATAGCGCGAAGGCTGAGCAATGTGGCAATCACTAGTGTCGATCTGAAACAGGATGAGTTGCCAAACTATCAATATTTATGCTGAACTAAACATGTTTCTCTTGTAAAAAGACTACGAATGAGTTCACTGGCTATGAATAGTGCGTGTTTGTGTGTTGTATGAGGGCAAAATAAAAAAAGAGGATGTGCTATTTTATTTGAACAGATTGAAATTTGGAAGCTACTTATGTGGCTCTTTTCCATGGCTCCATTGCCCTACCATATGTTGGCATAGAGAGGAAAGTGTGGAAAATAGGGGGAATGGAATACTAGATAAGAAAATTTCTAAAAATGGTTAAAAAATGTATTATTTTTTTTGGAGCTTTCAACACATTTCTTTCCAGGACACTTATCAGGTAAAAAACAAAAATTAGGAGGTTGGTCAAATTGCAAGTAAGTTCGAAATGTTCTTTGTGTGATTATAAAATATCTATATATCTATAAAACATGTTATATATCAAAATAGTCAATAGAGATTGATTTAGATATGGCTCATGTTCTATAACACGTAGATGTGTCTTGAAATCATAATGACTTCACTGGTAGATGATTTTTAAGTGCTTTTGTGGGTTTGTTGGTTCAATGAGTTGTGAAATTTATTAGATTCGGGTTGCTTTTTAAAACCCAAAACATCTAAACTCTTAGGTAAATTTTAAACAGGATCCACGTGAGCATTAAGCTATTTGTGGTTGACCTAGATTCCATAGAGATGCTCAAACATTAAGCTGGATGCAGTATAAGTATCCGGAGATCAATGCACCAAAAACCAGATTGGATCGGCCGGTTTGAGGCCCTTGGTCTTGTTTGGAATGGATAAAAATCGGGGGTGGGGGGTTAAACCAGTGGAACCAATTGAACAGGGAAACCGGCCTGTTCAACCAGTTTTAGTAAAAAAAATAGAAAAAATTATATATTTTTTAATTTTTATCTTATTTATGAAATTTTAAAAATATATCAATATATTGTCACATATTTTATTATTATAAATTATACTTATATATATTTCGTTAATTTTTATATCTATACGTAGTGTTATTTTATCATTGTCAATTAAATTATAATATTTTAATATGGCTAGTTTAACCCCCTGTCCGATCCGGTCGAACTCTTTAAACCCTAAATCTATATTGTGACTGATTCATTGACCGGTTCGATTTTTTGTACCTGACTGAAGATACAATGAAGTGGAAGCAGATGACCAATTTGATGGGCTACATTATACATAGGACTTGTTGATATTGGCCTGTTTATCTTTTGGCAGAAGTTGCTGCTTATTAATGCATTGCTCAAGTCTGGAAATACTTTGTGAAGCTCAATGGATAAGTTATCAAATAATTTTGTGCTGCTATAATTTAATCTCTTTTTCTTTTATTGACGGTTATGATTTGATATTGGGATTATAATAATCGAAGTGTGTGGCCACTCTTCTCACCATAGGCTTCTCATCAAGGATTTGAATTTGAGATTATGAGGAATCTAACGAAATCTTACACAGTTAAACCAACTTTGTGTTGATATAAATGATTTAATCTTGTGATTATACTTTGAGAATTTTTTTTATTATTAACGTTATTACGATTAATAATAAATAATTGGAAAAATTGTGTTTTGGTCCCAACCAACAAAATTTTTAACAAAACGGTCCATCGAAATCACGTAATTGCAAAAAAGTTCCTGTGAGACTTTTTTGCAATTAATTGCAGAATAAAAAATGCCTTTCTCTCTCCCCCATCATACTAACACGACTGGCGCGTTAGTCGTCAGTCTCTCTCTCTCCCTCTCCCCCTCTCCCTCTCTCCCCCTTCCCCCCATTGACACCTTAGAGTGTTTTAATTGATAACTCAGCGTGTTTCCATTGACAATTCCATGTGTTACTATTGACAACTATACCTCACTCTTTCTAACAACTTAATATGCGCCATTGACAACTTAGTGTATTTCTATTGACAACTTAGGGTGTTTTCATTGACAACTCAATGTGCTACCATTAACAACTATAGCTCACTTTCTCTCTCTCCCCCTATTGACAACTTCATGTGCCCGATTGACAACTTAGAGTGTTTCCATTGACAACTCAGGGTATTTTCATTTACAACTCAGGGTGCTATCATTAACAACTCAATGTTATAGTTATGAGGTATAGTTGTCAATGGAAACACTCTAAGGTGTCAATGGAAACACCCTGAGGTGTCAATGGGGGAGAGAATCTAATTGACTCGTCTGACGCGTCAATCAGTCAATGTCCCTCTCCCTCCCTCTCCCCCTCTTCCCTATTGACAATTTCATGTGCCCCGATTGACAACGAGGGTGTTCCCATTGACAACTATACCTCACAACTATAACATTGAGTTGTCAATGGTAACACCCTGAGTTGTAAATGAAAACACTATGAGTTGTTAATAGAAACACCCTGAGTTATCAATGGAAACACCCTAAGTTGTCAATCAAGTACATGAAGTTGTCAATGGGGGGGAGAGAGAAAGTGAGCTATAGTTGTCAATGGTAGCACATTGAGTTGTCAATAAAAACACTATGAGTTGTTAATGGAAACACCCTAAGTTGTCAATGGGAGGAGAGTGGGAGAGAGAGAGACTGATGACTGACACGTCAGTCACATCAGTTTGATGGGGGAGAGAGAAAACCCTTTTTTATTCCGAAATTAATTGCAAAAAAGTTTCACGAGATTGTTTTGCAATTACATGATTTCACAGGACCATTTTATTGTATATTCTGTTGGTTGGGACTAAAACTCAATTTTCCCTAAATAATTTTAAGGTCCATCAATAGGCATCGGACCTTGTAATGGACTAAACTTTCACGTGCAAGCTGAAGATTTCAGGACTATACCCAAATAGTCCAAAAGGCCATCAGCTTATTACACACGACTCACTCTCAGTAGAGTCTGTTAGAAATATTGTGAGTAGGTGTGTTAAAGGAAGAAGTCTCATATAACTCAAGACTGGGAATACCCTAGTATACCATCGAATATGGGCTTGAGTTAGTAAAAGGCTGATGAGAGGAGTCCTTGAACTGACCATTCGAAATGACCGTTGGAATTTTAATTAATAGTTTTAATGACAATTAAATTTTTTTTATTACATTTAATTATAATTAATTTGAATTTTGTAACTGTCATTTTAATTGTCATTAAACTATCGTTAAATAGTCATTATTACCGCTCAACGGCCATATGGATTTGTGCCTATAAAAGGCAATGTGAGGAGGAAGGTGTAAGAGCTCTAAGGTTAGCTCTACCCTAAGCTCTACTCCGAGCTCCTCTCCTCTCCCTTTCTTCTGAGTTCTACAGTTATCTTCTTATAGTTCTGACACCATACTTTATGTAGGAAGAGTTCGTTTAATCTTGGGGAGTGCCGCTTCCTAACTTACTAGGGGGATGCGGAATATCTCCTAAGAACAATGCTTTTAGGTGTGACTTGAACTATTTGTTGATTGTATTTTTACAGGTGTTGCTGCCAAGAATTTTGTATGGTGAAGAGGCTGTCGCCAACAGAGTCAGCATATTATAATCATATATTTCTACCCCCAATTCTTTGCATAAGTTCTAGTTTATGATGGAAATTACACTGTAAACTCAATCTTGTACAAAGAACCAGAGATAGTATACCAACACCAAAGGGACCGGCCCATCACAATGTATTGAACTAAAATTTGAATCTCTATTAAGAGAAATGTCCACATTTAATACTTGACAGTGCATTAAATATAATTATCTCTAATATAAGGATATATATACCTATCAACACATACACACCCCAACGGGGTAAGGGATCTAGTGAAAATAATTAATCCCTCACAATGTGGAAAACAGGGTTTGAATCTTCGTTAGATCTTCCCAATTTTGGTGTCCAGTGCCTTAAACAAAATTGTCTTTACTAGAAGAATATATGTGCGCGCGCCCAACAAATATTATATATATATATAGAGAGATAGACAGGTAAGGGAGTAATTAAGAAGCTTGGATAAAAACAAAGGGTTTGTTGAGGTAATGAAGCATGTGTTTGTGGCAGGAACTCTGTGCTCCAAGCTGGTGTGGGTTAATGAGTTTGGTTGTGGTTTTTGTACTAATGTTTGTTACAGCATTCACTTCCCTCCCTCATGCTTCAATAGTGTTGAAGGGCTCAAATTGATTGCTTGGATGTCAGTTGCAGAAATTACATTAAGAAGAAAACTCAATTCAGAAAATCTAATTTTTATTTAACTTAATTCATCAGTAAAATCAGTCAAAGTAACACTTGTTAAAAACTGAGTGAGTTTGCAACATCAAAATTGAGCCTCCAAACAAGTAATATTAATATCCAAAACACATCTCACAGTTTTGGACACCAGGAAGCATTAACAGCTCAAAGAGTTGTACCCTTAAAGCCATTCACGGGTTAAGTTCTTCTCTCTATGAATGTTGGTCGTCCCACCATTATTGATACAACCAAATGTGGAGAGTGGAGACCCATCTCATTAAAGAAATTTCCCTATTTTTACTCGTACCAATATCAATTTTTAACACCTCAGATTCTTGTCTCTGACCAGTAACCTTTTCAGAACATGAAAATTTACCTTACATAGAACCTCTCCAATCCACAAACCCAATATATGATGGGATAATCCCTGTAAAGTTTTTAAGAATGAATGTAATTATTAAAAACTCTCATAGTGAACGAGCAGTACATGTATGTTCTAGTTCATGGAATGACAACACATCCTTATTATTTGTTTGTTATTATGGCTTTTTTGTTACTACATCCCTACATTGAAACCTCACAGTGATTTTTCTATATTCACTCTGGTTCTTTTTATAAGCAATAACTATCCAAATCATGTAAAATAATGGTGATTAATATTAGTTAAAAGTAATGAATGTAGAAGGGATAATTTTTCTCCCAAAGATATACTTATTTATGAAGATGATAAGTGAAAGAAAGAAAGAGTGAAACAGATGTGATGGAGAATGAGTGGGGAAATGAAATGAGAGAGACATACAATTAATATGAGATTAAAAAAAATTGCATTCAATTTTCAGACAAAACAAAACTACTGCTTATATGGGACCAACCGACCAAACTCATTAGAAAGGAAGGCGTTTATTAAATAGGATAGGAGTGGGTATGGTTTAGCCAATATTAAGACCTCATTACAAAAAAAAAAAAAAAAGACTCTAGTTTTCGCTATGCAACTTGTGGGATCCAGCCTGAAAATCTGATGCAAATGTGGTGGATCAATGTCTGTACGCACATTTACACAATGAGATAAATTATCAATGCTTCTATTTATAATTCTCAACCAACATCTGTTTCAAAAATTTAAACTTTGCTGTTCCTCCAAAAACAAAATTAGGATTGTGATATCCCATGGTTGGCCCAGTCAAAACACAACATCCAACACATGTTGTCCTCTTCTTATCACTTTTGTAAGAGATCATCCAATTGACTTTAGTAAGAGGGTTTGTGTCCAAAATAATGAACAATTTTTTAGTTTTTTTAGTGTTGAGCTCCATTCAAGGGAAGGTTTGAGACTTATTGGTTGTTTCTTTTCTTTCTTTTTTTTTTCCTTTAAAACATGTATTCATGTTTGAGAATCCAAGTCACCAAGTTATTAATAAATTAGGCAACAAAAAAGTAAGTTATTGTTATATATATATATGATAAAAGGACAAAATGATATTACTTAATTGATGAAAATAAAGATGATAAGCAGATTGAAAAATAACATGAATAGGTAAAAAAAAAAATCGTTCACAACAGTCAAGATTTTGTGTCCTGAGATGCTATTTGTAAGATTTGGTTGTATAGTGAACGTTAGAAAGGCCATGTTGACGCAAGTTATAATGGGATGTTGCTGTCTGGATCTCTCATGAAGGTGATAATTGAGCCTGTCTTTTTTTTTTTTTTTGTCCTGATTAATTTCTATTTCTTTGGAAATTTGGCACTTGAGTCTTTGAATTTAACATTTAAATAGTTTAGGCTCCATCTTTATTTACCACGCACGATGTGACATTTTACCTTACCCACTCCAAAGATAACCTTCTTTGTCTAACTTGAATCATTCGTTGGTACCACCGCAACAAAATATTATAATTCATTCTTTCTAAAAAAATGTTTTAATTCATAATATAAGTTATTATAAGAGTAATTAATATTTGTTTATCAATTTCTCCGTTTAATTTGTATTTTACTTTTAAATATCTCTTATAATATAAGTAAAGTTAGAAAAAAATTAATATAAAATATATTTAAAAATATATTTATTATTTATTAGTTATATTATAGATTGAAAGGAGTACAATATGCGCCATTGCCTTTAATAAAATATGCCTACAATAAATGAATGATATAACGCAATTTTTCTGGTATGAAAATTACACAACATAAAATAAACAATCACTACACAATGCATCAATTTGAATTTAGTACCTATTTGTTTATTTCTCCTAATTAAATCTTTTAATCTCACTTTGTTAATATTATTAAGGGAAAATCCAAGAAAAATATTAAGGAAATGATAAAAAGACAATTAATGTGGTGAAATATAAAAATACCATATTAGTCATTCGTAGGAATCTGAAATTTTTGGAATGTTGAAAATTTTGTGAAATTATTTAAATGCCACTTGGATTTTGATAGCTTGAGTATATATATTAATAGCTTGAATATACATTACCTAAATGCCCCTCGAGGTATTAATATAAATACTCAAGCTGTCAAAATCCAGTAGCATTTAAATAATTTCACAAAATTTTTAAGATTAAAAAAATTCTTCATTTCTACGAATGACTGATCTAAGATTTTCATATTTTACTATACTAAATTATCTTTTTTACATTTCCTTAATATTTTTTTGAAAGGAGTAACATTTATTGTTGTACTCTATCTTTGTTGCCCTCTTTCGTCTTAATTAGGGGTGTCTGAGAAATTTCGGTTCTAGTACTTCCGGTCTAATCCCGAGATTTTAATTTCAGGAATTTCTAGTCCCAATTGAGAGGTTGATCCTTTTTGTAAAAAAAAATTTTATCTAATAAATTAAATTATCCTTTTATTTATGTATTTTTACCCCTATTAATTAAGTTATTTTTTCAAATTATTTGTATAATATCTTTAGTTAGAATTAAACCGCATATATTGCAATACTAAGCTTAACTATATAATATATAAAAATAATAATGAATATGAGAATAATAATAATAATAAATATTATTTCTAAACTTTAGATCAATTTATGTAATTATTATGGCTTTATGAGTTATTAAATAATTATTTTCAATAATAAAATATGAAAATTTTATTTAATATAAATATTTTTTTAAAAAAAAACTAAATCAGAAAATCTGGTCCCAATTCTAAATTTGAACACCCCTAATCTTTACCATTAACTTCTATGAAGGAAAAGGGATGGTAAAATTTTGTATAATTTTGGTGGAATTAGAAATAATAAGTTTTATGCAATTCCATCAATTTTGATGAAAAATTTTATGATTCCCTTTGTAGTATCAAACATTAGTATGAAATTTAATTCTGATTCCATTTTGAGGCCTCTCTCTGTATATACTTTATATCCTCAATCTCTTGTTTGGATGGCCACTTTTTCAACTTAATTAACATCAATTTAAATGACTTATAATAAGTGAAGTGTTTGGATGAATAAAGTTAATTGATGCTCATACTAGAAAAGTAGCATCAAAACTAAGCTCAAATTTGGAGCTTCATGTGGCGGCATGGAGGGGGAAGAGAGAGAGAGAAGAGATAAAAGGGTTATATGGTTCAATTTTCTATAAAGTTGGTATATTGACTGTTTTAGAAAATTTTAAATTGACTGTCATTAGTTCTAAATAATTCATGGGCACTCTCCAATTTTTCTTAGACATTATTTATATCTTTATTCTTGGTTGGACCACAAATTACAACCATACCATTATATTTTTGAAATTCAGATTTTTGGAGAGAATTTTCACCCAACTTTAAAAATTCATATCCAATTATACAAATATCCAATTGAAGTTATTCCAAAGCTCCAATGTCTTTTATTAAGTCTAGTTTTAGGGAAAAATACTTTATTGATTCAATTGGAATTAGAAAATTTTCAGTAATTTCATTTTCGAACAAACCGGCAAATTTCATTAGGCAAATTTCAAAAATTCATATCTCTTAACATATACATCTAAATCATGCAAATGATATATCAAATTAAATCTTGACATGCCTAGTTTTAGACTTAAAAGTTTTATGATTTTTGGACATCATTTGCGGAGGATAAACTGACGTACAATAAAATTACCACTAGTCTCATTTCAAAAATTAGGCAAAACTTACTTTAGTTATGATTCTTACATTAAAATTCACCATTTTATTCCCTTATCTTGTCATATACTCAAGAAATTCGGTGAATAAAAATTTAAAATGTTATACATCTCTTACTTATTTTTAAACAAAAAAATTCTTCTAAAAATTTCATCATAAATTACTTTTTTACTCATCATTCAAATATGTTTCATTAAAAAGAAAAGCCACTTCTGCAAATCACATTTTTTTTAGTAGGATAACTGGATAATCTACTGTTTAAAACAGTATTACAAAACACTTGAAAAAGAAAACAGGAGACCTACTGCTAATTACCTACATCACCCACCGCCCCCTCTTAAAAGGAAGGAGGCAGTTGATCAAGAAAAACAAAATTCCCTACTATATTATGGGATAACTTAGCTAAATAATTAGCAAGGATATTTTG
>JBAGKO010000008.1:17803835-17815429 GCA_037177275.1 Acacia concinna
CAAACAGTCTCATTACATAAGTTACTTATCAAAAGTTCCTTTTGCCACGACTAGACAAAAAAAGCTCCTCCCACCGCTCCCCCCAAAGAGGCCCTAAATTGCCCCAAAAAATAAGATCTTAGGTTAAAGGTGAATGCTAACTTTTCTTAAAGACAAGAAGTAGCGTGATTTTAATTTTGTTACTGGTGGGCTTTGGTTGTTGGTCTCATCAGTCTTGGCCTCACACTAGGATTCAGTTATGACTCATTGTAACTTTTTAGTAGTTATCTATTCTATGGATGACAATAATTTATTTAGTAATGTAAAATTTCCGACAAATTAACTTATTTATATTTTATAAATTATATAGGTTAGATATAATTCAAACTTGTTAATACCATAGTAAATCATACTTTGTGCATGCCTTAAGGTCAGTTCACTTTTATTACCATACGGAACAATTTCACGATCTTTTGCCAATCAACTGACAATTTCTGAGACTTCCGGCGCATACAGAGTAAACGAACGTTAGAAATTGACAATCCGGAAACGTCTACAGAAATCATAAAAATTGAATTGTGAAAATACAAAAACTAGTTCTCCAATAACTGCTAAATCGAGGCAAGCCTATACATGGCGCTTCCGAGCTTCAGACTTGGCCAAGTACAAGGAGATCTCTAATATGGCGGAGGGGGATACGTTCCAGGATATTGACCTGACAACAAAGGCCAAAAATTATAATGGTGTTATGAAAGAAATAGAGCGGGCAAACATGACAATAATATTAGCAAGAATGAAATGGGAATTCAAAAAGACCGAATGGCAAATTAGAAAGTTAATTTTGGAAAATAAAAGTCATCATTCCACGTCAATTCTTCTATAATCGTATAGCCTATATATAAAAGGACTGTTGCCAACAAACAACAGATTAAATTCTGAACTGCGTGAAGAAAAATAAATCTAACAATCTATGGGCCAAATTTTGGATTTCAGCCTTTTTTTCATACCCTTTTGCAGAGACACAAAAAGAAAAAACATTACCAGGAGGGTAGTATGGAGAGGCTTGTTGAGGTGGTGGATATGGATGTGGAGGATACTCAGCGGGTGGTGGTGGATATGGAGGAGGAGGATAAGTGCTGTGAGGAGGAGGATAAGGTGGTGGTGGTCCTGGTGGTGTCGGATAGCCAGATGGGTACGACGGATACAGTGATGAAAAGGGGTAAGCTGTTGTGGGAGGAGGCGGGTAAGAAACTGCAGGGGGTGGCGGCATATAAGGCGCAGATGCAGGCAGTGGATAAGACATAGGAGGCTGTGAGGGATATTGGACGCTTAAATTCATGCATGGTGGTGCTGATGGAGCATAACTCGAAGTTGGTTTCTGCAAATGATGATTACAAACAAATGAAATCATCAATTACTTCAAGTTAATCAACACCAATCATCTGATGGCACATAATGGAAATGTAGCTTACTCTGGCGTTTGCATAATGCATTATGACTTTTACCTCCCCTGCATGTCTGCCAAAAGAACAAAAAACGAGATATTTATAAGTCTGAGACTTAACTAAGTGGAAAAAGTTTTTGTTTTTTTTTTTTAATATTGATCCCCAGTTCGCATCAGAAATCAAAAAGACAAGCATCAAAACAGTAGACAAGTTAAGTGTTATTTAACTTCAACAAACACAGGCAGGGAGAATGACTTTCCTTTACTCGAGGATGCTCAAAGGACATAAACATAATATGGTACGAATCATGCAACACAGGACACAGTATTGTTATTTTTCCCCCAAATTAAATATTTGTTGGTTCATGTGATTCAGTGGTTGACCAATGGTTTAGTATAGAAGTGATACTAAGATATTTAGGCATTCTTGTGTGGACTCAACAATTACAGTTGGCCGAACAAACTTTAGGACTTAGGAGCACCACTCCATCATTTTTTTATGTTCGGTTCCCAAACATTTTGTAGTCTAAAAATGATGTGTTATAATTAGTCTACCCAAATAAAAACTTGATAGTATCTGCCTTAAATCGTTTAATCAAGTCTTGTAACTTCAATACTCTGTATGGCTTCTGCAAAACCAGACCATTTAAAGGACTAGCAGTTCCTATTTAAGAAGCCATTCCGCTGATCTGGTGCAAAAATGAGGCCATTCATTTTAACATTTATTTTATGGGGGAGACATATGGGAACATCACTAATAGGAAATAACAGTTAAATGTGAGTCAAAAGTTCAACCCAAAAAAAAAATAAAAAAATCAACAACTCAGAGACATTCTCCATTTTGGTTTGGTCTGGTTTTTACCGGCCAGATTTCGTTTGAAGAGACCAAGCAGAGTCATCAAAACCTTCTGAAAGAACCTTTTGCAATTGAATCCTGAAAATACACCAAATTCGATTCGAATCTCAATGTGAGCAAAAAGGTTATCCAATGCATTGAAACTTAACGGTGAAAAGTGAAGCTAAGGGATCTGCAATGATTACTTTCCACTGCCGATGAAGTCGTCAAATGTAAGTGTATTGCTGTTCCAAACCACCACGCTAATTTCCCTAAGTCCTTCAATTAGAGGAAAGACAAACTTCTCTTGAAATGTGGGATTTTTGCCACCGTCTGCACAAGTAAACATTCAAAAGATCACATCTCCGGTTTGAAGTAAAACCGAGTTAACAATACAATTCTATGTGCTCTGCTACAATTATTATGAAAATCTCGCTTTATCTTGTAAATTTTCCCCAAAAAAAAGACCTAATTCATGCACAAGTCAAGTCAATACCCGTGCAAGTTCTGGTGCGGAACTTGGTGCTAGCATATTCGAGGCAAACATAGGGATCTTGCTGTGAAATCCATTCTGTATCCCTCAACCTAGAGCAGCTTACAACTGCACCAAGATTACAGACAATTTCTCGTCAACAAAACTGAAACAGAAGGTGGTGGGAGGGAAGAGGGAAGAAAATGGCGAATCACGTACCAGTAACCTCAAGAGTTTGACCTTGGATCCCCGTCCCAGATACCGACATGGACGAACAAATAAACTTAATTTGACTTTGAGAGGGATTTGAAGCTTTTGAACTTTTAACCGACCTCGCTCTAGGATAAAAAGAAGTAAAATAAAGATGATTCAGCAAAGAGCATAGGCCACACACACACACTATATAGGGAAAAATACACGCGGGAGATTAATTACCTATATTATTCTGAATCAATCACCCGCGTGCAGTGATTTGCTGACACACTGGCCGGGAATTGCGATGAACCTCCTTCATATTCAATTATATACAGATAACTTGCCAAAATTTAAGGTGAAGCGCATGAGAACTGAGAAGGTAGAAGGAGAATAGGACTCGAGCTGAGTCAACAAATTTGGAAAGATTTAAATGAAATTTCCAACTATATTCCAAAGCTTTCGCTTGTAGCCTTGTAGGTTGAACATTCCAAAGCTTGTGTAAGTCGTGCTTCGTTTTTGAAGGGTCAGCCAACAATTGTCCACACGCCTGCCCAATCAAATCAATCGTAATGAATGAGAAATTACATTTCCCATCGGACATCGGAAGACTTGAGGTAGGGGCCATAGCTTAATTACTCAATCCTTCCTTCAAGTAATACATATATTTGTCTAATTTAATCACGGAGTATATTAAAAAAAAGTTAGTTAATGAGATGTACTCCTCCAATCTTTTGGAGAATTGGTATTTTTTTTTAAGGAGAATTTCATTGAAACTATGGAAGAGGAAATACATTAAAAATGTCTTACGAAATTGATAAATTATACTTCTATTAAGACTTTTGTATCATTAATTCTAATTATGAATTAATCACTCCATCTTTAAAAATTTCTTTGATAACTATATGTTTGTTCAATTATAACTATATAGGTTTATATATTGTTAATGAACGTTCATATAATTGTCAATAATCACTTGTATAATTATCAATAAAGTCTTTAAGAATAAAGCGATTAATTTTCAATTGAAAATAATAACACGAAAACCCCAGAGATAGTACAATGCGATGATTTCATTCCATGGGGCTTTTTTAATGTATTCTCCCCTCCTCCAGACATCAATACAATTTTCCCTATTGTTTAGCAAGCAAATTGGTATTGCTTAGTATTAAAAAAGTTTTCATATTTGTTAATATTATCCTAATGGATCTCTATTAATGATCTCTCAAATAATAACGAAAGAGAATGGAGAAATAAATAAAAGTGATTAGTGTTTTATAATATACATTTTTTATTAACTAACTTAATTTTTTTAATCTAATTAAATTAAATTAAAAATATACCCTATTAAAATAACTTAGATTAGATAAATAGACCCTATTAAAATCCGTAGGAGTATTCTCTCAAAACAAGAGTATTCACCGAGTGAATTCCAAATATCTCCGGTTGCTTACATTGACATGTAAGCAACCGGGTCAATGCACTTTTATTATTCTTTGGTTCCAACTTCGAAGAAATTGTATAATCCCTCTGCCATCGTTATACAGTTTACTATTTCTACTTTAGTTGACTTTTTGTTTTTAAAAAATAATCTTTAAAAAATTAATTATATTAATTTAAAATATTAAAATTTATCATTTTTCTTTATATTATTTTATTTAACTTATAAACTATTATCTAATATAATACTCCCTCCGGTCCTAAATATAAGACCCATTTTTGTGACATAAAAATAAATCTTATATTTAAGACTGGAGGTAATAAAAAATAACATATACTATATTTAATAATTTATTTTACTTCCTTAACTTATTTAAAAAATAAAATAATCAACTGAATTTTATATTTTTGATTAAAATGCGTTACACTTTCAACAATCGTTTTAGAGAAAGGAAAAGCAGGGAGGTATCAGCGAAGCTCTAAAACATTTTCGCATACATTTCAAGGAAATCGTATTGTGACGTCTGCGTATCAAGCCAGGGAACTGTAGCCACATTTAACATTACAATGATTAAACATGAATTAGATGAAATGAACAATCCTTTGATCACCATGTATCACGCAATATTATTTACAAATATTGGGGGGATTGTATTGGCACCCTCACACTCTACTTCACTCACTTTCATAGTCTTCATCGTCCCCGAACGTAAACACAGAAGCATCCGCAGCCATTGCCTTAAATTCACTTTCTGAGCTGCGAGTTTCCAGACTCGACACTGTTCTCGCATCTTCACTTTTTGGCTTACTGCCACTGGGAATTGGAGTTCCGCTCGTGGGTCCTAAAGAAATTTGCTCAGTGGAATGCGTTAAACTTGCCATCTCACTTGAAGTTTTAGACTGTGATTCAGTGGTAGAATTAGGCTTAGTAACTGCTTCAGAAGCTGCTTTTGCCTGCCTGCTTTTTGAAACAGACTCCTCTGATTCGCCGTCTGAAAACACATCATCCTCTTTATCACGATTCTCCGACTCTTTTTCAGCTGTTGGACCTTTGGTGCTTCCATCAACTGAGGTCGGAATACTACTTGACCTCTCATCTGTTCTATCGGTAACAGTTTCAGGTTTGGATGTCGTGGCATTGCCATTATAATCCACAAGCACAACCTCAACCAGGAATCCAGGAGAAGGTAATTTTCTCTGCCAAAAGCCAATAAGTGATGGAGCTGAATATAGATGTAGCAATAAAGGAACCTGAGGGTCATTCTGTTAAGGCTAGACCATTTTTACTACTAAATATTAATATCAGCAAATCTTGATTAAAAAGGAGGAAAATTAATTAACAAAAATGCAAGGGTGCGCTGTGGTCAAGCTCTTACTGAAGAAAAACCATAACTCCTTACCTTGTCAAAACCATCAAGATCACTGGTACTCAATATTTTCCTGTTTTCAGTCATAGTTGTGTTCAACCAACTACATGAGAAAGCATCATCAAATTTCAGTTTAACTTAGTGTCGCCAGCAGAAGCGATTAGCAATTAATCACTTATGCAGAATACAAATCAAGTACCAGTAAAAATCTCCTTGCCGATCGTGAAAATGTATTTTGAAGTCCCCTGCTACCTCTGTAAGACCAGGATCCCCAGGCAATGCAAAGACCATTACTCCTTTCTTAGGTGCACTGAACCAAAAATCTTCTGGCTGAAGTAGCAAATAGATAATGCATTCTCAGGAATCAATGCCAAAGAGAAGAGAACTTTAATAAGACATCTTAAACATCAACATTCAATATGTTGACACGAAATTAAACAAACGCACATTAAGATCCTTGGTTCTTGGATGCTTTTTAGTTGTGAACAAGACACCTGCATTTTAAAGAAAGGGGTAAGAGCAAACACAAATTAAAAGGACTTAAAAAAGGAGTACTGTAACCATTATTTCTTTCTTTTCTCTTTTGTTCTTTTATGGATCGATGACCAGTAGGGAGGAATTTCACAAATAAAGGTGCTAAAGATCCTGCAGTCCTTTATACTTTTCTACCGCTCAGATTTATCTTAGAAGACATGGAACTGTAGTTAAAAGTTGGATTTGTAGGGAATTGCATAACAACCTAACAAATCCATGCTTTCAAACTAAATGTGTAAATGTGCGTCATAAAGCTTAACCCTATTTTAAACAGGCCATGAAACAATAGAACTACAAGTTAATAATGTTGTGAAATACAGTCATAAACAACGTAAAAATTAGCAAACATGTCAAGAAAACCAGAGCAGAATTCCATCACCCAATCATGCAATGCAATGAACGTAAAACAAATATTATTACATACTATCATTATAGTCGAGCAAATTTAAAAAACCAGCAGACCAAGAAAAATCAAAAGAAAATCAACACACCACTGTGATCTGAGACAGTTATGGAAGGCCTGATCCAGTAAGGGCACCTGTGAAGTCGGAATCCCCTAAGCATGCACCTGCTCGAATTAAAATGTCAGCATGTGAAAGTTACAGTCAAATTAATAGTCACATCTAACCTATAAAATACCTGCGGGCAGGAGGGTTTTCACCATTGAAGTATGTCAAGACACGTTCAAAATATTTGACATATCTCTAAAGAAGAAGAAGAAAAAAGCACATGAGCACCAGAGAAGACTTATGAAACTATGGGCGGATAATAAGTTCAGAGTCTCCAATTTGTTAAGAACTCACAATCTGACTAGGCAGAACAAGTCCTTTTCCATCAAAACACCTTTTCTGGTTGTAGTAATCAATGGACTCCTCAGCAGTTGGGAAGAACTGCAGCACATTTAAGTCACCAACTCCAAATAAATTGAGTGGCATATAAAAACAAATAAAGAAAGTTCTAGTCATCCATTCTATTCAGGGAACAACTTAGAAAATATCACCTTCAAGAATAATAAAAGACTAGAAATCATCAACCCCGTCCTCGCCATTCCAGCTTTACAGTGGACAACCACAACATTCTCAATGTCTTGCTTCAACCAAGCGTAAGCACTTTGACAAAATGATATAATCAGTTGCATTGGTGGGCAATTATGGTCATCAAATGGGAAACTAGCCACCTAAAGAAGGAATTTGAATATATCATGCGCCAGATGTAGAATAAATTTAGATCAAAATATAAATATCACTTAAGAACCAAATATTGAATAGTTAAACAGACACATAACACTAACACTCTAGCATGATCAATAAAAGTGCAAATTTGTGGAATGACTTGTTCATTGGATAATAGATAGTACGATGGAGGTTGTTGATTAGGAAAATATGGATAAAATTCATTGGGTCGCCTTAATACACCTAAATTGAAAATGAAATTCTTTAGGAGAACAAGCATTCATTGTCAGGCTCAAGCTTATGCAATGTAAAAGAACAAATCATTTTTGAAACACACCTTTCCCTCAAATAAGGATGCATCATACAGCCTCTCAGAACAAAGATTGTATACCTTGTACTTACCCTGAAAACACAAGTCAAATGAGAAAGAATTAAGGCATAAAGAAGAAGATGGACTAGCATTTAATTCGGTAAATGAATTAAATGTATTAATAGTATGGATTAGAACCTGATGATGGGTCTCAAAAAACTTGATCACTTCTTCCATATGATTTCTGTAAAGCCCCTGCAGTACATTCCTAAGTAGCATGAAAAGCAATATTTTAAATGAAAAATAAAATCAAAACAAACTGAATGCTAAATAAGACAGCTCACTTCTACATAACCAAAGAACCCAGAACTCATGTCACCAGCAGGAAATCCCATAGCTATAACGTTTTCTGTGATATATGTCATATCTAGGTCAAATCCTCCCTCCTGGAAGAAGAGTACGACAAGGACAATTGCAAAATGTAATTTAGAAGCCTTCTTCCTCAAGATAAAAAAAAGAACAATACATAACAAATGCCCTTAAATTATTATTTTATCAAAATTTTCAAAAAATACTGATCACTGAAGTAAACAAGATATCATGCAGAATACTAAATTAAAGGCATGTTCAACAGAGAGTAGGCAACTATCTGCAACCTTCATAGTTATACAAATCGAATGATGGAGAATCAAACATCTTAAACGACTGTCTAATCAAATTCCACTTCTGCATAAATAATATTTATCATAAAACGACAGGGATCTATGAATCGGTTCAGTAGCTAAGCACAGTGCCCCTTGTTAAAGAAGGGAAAGCAAAGGGAAGAAGTAGGAATTAATAGTCACTCCTCTAGGTCAAAAAATGTTTAGAATGGGTATGTGTTTATGATTTAGGAATCCATGCTGGAATAATCAGAAGGTAAATTGGAATACTCATGAAGAGCACCTGGTATCGACGTTTATTCTGAGACACAACATGTCGAGCCTTGACCTGCACAGCTTTCACAGCATTTTTAGAAGAGTCAACCAGACCTTTTGCAAAATTTTCGATCAAATTAGACTGAGCAGCAGCTTCTTTGGGGCTGCCATCTGGCGAAGATGGTTTTGGAGACAACCTCATTGCTAAATTATTAGTGAAGCGCGCAAAAGTAGATTTCCCAGAATTTTCACTTCCTGAATCATCATGAGAGCCAGAAAATGGCTGGGGAATCTTCAAATTTCTAGCCCATGACGAAATGCCAGTGGAAGATTGAGTAGGTGACGTCACATGAGAAGAATTTTCTTGCCCAGAGACCACATGGGGAGAAGTTGGTCCTTCGTGATCTTTCACAGAAGGTGAAGTGGATGGATCTTTAGTAGGAGGTGAATTAGCTATATCAGCAGGCTCTGTCTCCATTTGAATGGAAATGTATTAACAGGGACTTATGCAGGACTTGATCTGAAAATTAGGTATCTCTACAGCATTTTTCTGATTAAATCTGCAAATACGAACATCATCAGCATTGACAGAATCTAGGATAACTAAAATCAAATAGTTGTTACCATTTTGCATGTTCCTTCATAGAACTGTGCTCAAAACCTTACATACTATACCAAAGGTTATTGTGGCTATAAATTAGAAAAAAGAAAGAAAATATTATATACAATGTAGCAAGTTTATTTGTCATGTTGAGTAAGTGGCATGATCAGGGGTGAAAAAAAGACTAATCAGGTTAGTAGTTAAAATCATCTTAGGCCCCAGAAATTATCCTATGTTTTGGATTAAAAGGGAAGCTACACAGCCTAAAGTCCAACAGCACATGGAAGGGAAATCCCAGATGTCATTAAAATTAAAAATTCGGAAATTTGAACCACAAATTAAGAAATGATAGTAAAATTGTAGCTTTAATAGGAGGATATATCATATATGTGCGCGAGGGGTAAAAGGTTGGGCTTTCTTTTACCTCCTTGCAGTTTTTGCCAGCAAAAACAATATCGTGGTAATGAACGTCTATTTCACTGCCCCATTCAAAAGTAACATAAAAGAGAACCCAATTTCAAAAGTTCATTTCAGTATCGCAAGAAGGATGGGACTAAGCTTAACGGCAGCAACCAACAGCCAAATTAGGGATATCACACAAATTACACTGCAACCTGCCCAACTCAATTCCCATCCACCCTAGCCGATTATTGGGCACAAACTACATTTATGTGTTAAAACATACTAAGATAATAGTTTCATCCAATAGAACTCCATAACACTCTCACCCTATCAACCCCCCGGAACGGGCATAAAGCCGAACTATTGATTAGGGGACCGATCAAAAGTGTACTTGAAATGGAGGAATGCCTTTTGCATGATTTGAACTCAACCAAAAAATAAAATTGAGATAATCAAAATTGAATTTAGAAAATGGCTATTTCGGCAATTCGAGATCTTGACTCTTGAGCAACGAGCTAATCTTACCCCAGTCGGAAATCTGGAGAATCGTGAGATGAAGCAGACTCAACCCGACGTAGGAACCTATGCAGTGGATCTGAGAGAGCAAGTGACGGAGATGATACGGATCACTGGGTTAGGGCATCGGCGAGGCATGGATTGGCAGTTATTTAATGTTGGCGTCTCTTCACGTGGATCTCTCGGTCAACAGAAGAGAAGCGTGGATTAACCTGAGAAATATGTATGACGTCAGAAATTTGCAATCCAGCGGCGTTCAAATAATGGTCCAATAAATAAAAAGAAAATTTGCGTTTAGATCCTATCAATAAAAAATAAGATCAAATGATTCCGTAAACTTGCATAATTGTAAAAAAAAATTATATAAAATTATCAATGCTTAACATAGAATTGTTAAAGACAAACTTATTTAAGAATATGTTAAGTATTGACAATTCTACGAGACTTTTTTATAATTACGCGATTTTCCGTTTAACAGTAAAGGCTTTTCTTTAAAAGCAAATTATAATTTTCCCTAAATAAAAAGACTTTTTCAAAAGAAAATATAAAAACAAAAAATAAAAAGACTTTTATTCTTACTAGTTTCTTAACTTCTTGAGCACCCTGCAAATTACAGCGTCTCCAATTAGAAATTATCTTTGGTTTTTTTCACCACAATTAGAAATTATCATTGATCACATCATCCTTTAATAAATAAAATATTAGACTTTATACTTGTCCTGGCTAGGGAAATACCAATTTTTTTTGTCTCAAATGGATGAAAACGACAACTTAAGTTGCAGGATTTATTTCATTAATCTCATTTTTTACTCCAACATTTATCTCATTTTATATGTTTAATTATGATTTGGTATATCATATATATAGTACACTGCTCTCATAGTTATGTGATATGAATTTATAAGAATGTGAAAAATAGGACTACTTAGTATTAGAATCTAGCTATATTGCGTTCAAATTTAACCAATAGTCTTACATCCAAATTCTAGTATACATCCACAATAAATTATTTTAAGGTAACAAAACTTCTATAATTAGATGCATACATTCACATAAACTAGACTAGCGGTGTGTTAGATTAATTGTAAAATCACTGTTTAAGTTTAGGATAGAAAATGAGGGGAATTAGGAGTAGAAGAGGAATGGGTTTAGAGGGAAAGAAGGAGAGAAATCATAAACAGAGGGGAATAGAGAAACAGAACAGAGAATAAGAAACAAAGAAAGAGAAAACAGAACTGAAACTAAATATTATTCATCAATCATCTGTACAATAGGAGGGACTTAGTCCAATTTATAATACATGTGCCTATGCCTTTCTTGCCGCACACACTTACACTTAGACTAATTGGACTAATTGGGCCTAATCATTTATTAAGGCCTAATCCCTTCAATTAATGGACTAGCCTAATCTAA
>JBAGKO010000008.1:17820832-17830862 GCA_037177275.1 Acacia concinna
GTACATACTTAATAAAATAATAGATAATTTCAAGTCATTATACATATATATGTAGACAAGGGGTAATTTTGTCTCTTTATATGTCATTATCATATATTACCGTATTTAATGTAATCCAACCAAACATGTTTATGTCTATATATAATCTTTTCATAATAACAAACCAAACAACTTCATGTAATCATCATTATATTACTTTCCATTATATTGTATTACATTTCATTATATTCCCTCTGATTCCGTGAATCAAACGGGCACTAAGATCCCAATTAAATAAAATATTATCATAAAAGTTCAATAGCTTATCAATAACACGTAAAAGCCCAGACAAAAGAATTGCTACTATTGAGAAATTATAAGAATTTCTTTATATTATTTTCTTTAATTAAAACCTTCTAATCATTTTC
The DNA here is from genome assembly GCA_037177275.1 of Acacia concinna. Taxonomy (NCBI): domain Eukaryota; kingdom Viridiplantae; phylum Streptophyta; class Magnoliopsida; order Fabales; family Fabaceae; genus Acacia; species Acacia concinna. The sequence continues at coordinate 17,821,240 of JBAGKO010000008.1, forward strand.
CCAAAAGGATTTAGTCCCGTAGATGACACAAAGGTGCATAAAACAATGCAAGCCAGAATCTCTTATACTCTCAATCAAAGATTGGATCTTGCAACCAATGGGGTTGGTCCGAGTGGTAAGCAATTTGATTCCACTTAAGCAAAGTCGGTTCAATTGGATCCGGATTATTCAAGGTGAAGGTCTCGACACTGGGTGGGCAACCAAACAAACAATAAACAAAGATTGGATCTTGCACGCCTACCTACTTACAATCATCAATTGTCCTAGTTCTGTTGTACGTATCTCATTATTGAAATTTTAACCATATTTATCCATACTTCTTTTAAATTGAAACTCATTAAAATTTTTCCTCCCATTCCCTTTTATTTTGCGAGTGCCAGATAGGCTCTTGGGGATTTGATTATGAATTTTATATATGAGAACTAGAATACATCACATATTATATTTTAATCACTTAAAATTTTATTGCATTGTCAATATGTCATAGTTAACTTGTTTATCATTTTCAGTACTGGTTGTAAATGTGTTATGAGACTTCACAGTATTTAGATTGCTTATGTAGTTTCACCAAATAAATAATTTTCCCTTATATTTAAGGTTTTAAGTCTGAAAAATTCTCTCAAGAACGTTGAAAGTGTCTCACAGGAGTAGAAGAAACAAGACGCCTAAATAAAATAGGAGTTAGTTAGCAGGCCATAATAGACTGATGTATACAATCATTTAATTATATTAGACTTTTTTTTTCAGATTTAATTATATTGGACTTGGAAACTTGAAAACAATACCTAACACAAGAATACGTACACATAATTGTAAACTATTATCGGAGATCCATAGGACAATTATCTGCATTGATTAATTAAAATTGATGTCCCATGCCACATCATTCCAAAGCTGGGTTAGTAGCCCCCCTTCCAATTAATTTTACTAATTAAACTCCCACTTTCAAATTTCTAGATACATTTTTTACTAAAGAAAAAAATTGAAATTAACAAACAAACTATGTGTCTATGTATTAGTATCTCATACCCTTGAAATAAGACCTTTCATTAAAACGAGATTTTACATGAAGGATCGAGTAGTTTTATCTACATTTATTCTTTAACCTATATTAAAATTTGTCTGGAATTATAATCAGTTTAACAAAAGCTATATATAGCGTTGAGAGTTAAAAACATAAGTGAACTTATTAACTCCCACCTAATGGAGAGCTTTCATACGACTGAGTTACAAATTCGTTGACACAAAGATATTCTTCCAAAAGTAGAATATTTTTATTTTTTGGGAAACCAGCAAGTACGTTGAAAATTTAAAAAATTCAACTAAATGATCATAATAATTTAACGTCCTAATTGTACTGCATTCCCAAGGCTAGCTTAATTAAGTTTGTGAACCTTGACTTCTCCTTCCCTGCCATTATATAAACTCCAATGAACTCTGGATACAAAAAATCAGATTTTGTAAACACAAAAATGGACACCGTCCCTTTCTCTGTTCTCTCATTCTTCTTACTATCTTCTGCCTTCTTTCACTCTTCACTCTCAGCTATTTCTTATGACCACTCTCCTCCCGCCTACTACCACCACCTACCTACACCGCCCCCACGGTTGACCCGGCTGGAGAGAGCTCGCCGTGTGCTTATGAAATTCGCCACCACAATTAACGACCCCAAATCCTTTACAAGAAATTGGCATGGCCCCAACCCATGTAAGTTTAAAGGAGTTAAATGTGATAAGTATCCAAATTCGAATGAGCAAGCCGTTTCAGGATTAGATTTCAACCAAGCTGGTTTCTATGCTCGTCAAGGTTCAAACTTGGACTTTTCAGGAATTCTGGGGATCCCAGAATTAACATTCTTCCATGTCAACTCCAACAACTTCACAGGATCAATCCCCATACGAGTCACCAGATACCCATATTTCTTCGAGCTCGACCTAAGCAACAACAAACTCGAAGGTGAATTCCCAAGAGATGTTCTTTCTTCAAAGCAGCTTCTTTTTATAGATCTCAGGTTCAATAGCCTCACTGGACCAGTCCCACCAAAACTATTTAACATGGATCTAGATGTCATCTTCATCAACAACAACAAACTCAGCAGCAACCTTCCATGGAATTTCGGAAACACACCTGCGAGATACCTCACGTTCGCCAACAACAGATTCACAGGACCAATCCCAAGTAGCATAGGAAATGCGTCAAAAACCTTAACCGAAGTTCTGTTCTTGAGAAACCAGTTTTCTGGGTGTTTACCTTACGAGATTGGGTTCCTGAAAAAGGCCATAGTCTTTGATGTGAGCAACAACTCATTGACGGGTCCAATCCCAGCATCTTTCGCTTGCTTAAAGAAGATTCGGTTCTTGAATCTAGCTAAGAACAAGTTCTATGGTCCTGTTCCAGAATCAGTGTGCCAGCTTTCTGGGATCCGCAACAATGGGAATCTTACGTTAACCGATAATTATTTCACAGAAGTTGGACCTAGATGCAAGAAGCTGATAAAGTCAAAGGTGCTTGATGTGAGGAGGAATTGCATAAAGGGGCTTCCCAATCAGAAATCGCCTGAAGAATGTTACAAGTTTTTGTCTTATGTAAAGCCATGTCCGAATGAATGGTCTTTCAAGGCTGTTCCATGCAAGAAACACAATCCCAAATATGATGAAAAGGCTCCGCCTCCTGCACCTGTGACCTACGAGTCTCTGAATCCGACACGACATCGTTTAATGTGAGCATAAGCATGCCGTTAGTGTTGATTGTTTAGCAATCAAATATTTTCCTTCTTCATGTTCGTGAATACATATGCTATATGGTGAATTTTCAATTTTCTTCTTTTCTGTCTGATGAAGATGTTGGTTGAATGAATAAGCAATGTAACGAGGTGTTGGATACATTTCTGTTAATGATTTTTAACTTCTTATCAAATAGGTTTTCTATGTTAAACTGTGAAAATATTTCTCAAAAGGCTAAATCATATATAGCAATTTTGCAATATTATAATGTTGAAAGACTTGGACTTCAATGTTTTCTTCTTTACCAACTCTTTGGTCCTTTCTTTTGTGTTCTTTCCCATTAAAAAGAAGCAGGGTATACAATTGACGAGATCTATTCATATGACCGGTGAGAAACTACATAAAAATTTAATGCTGCCCTACTTGTCTAAATAATAAAAGTTACAAGCACGTCATGCCTTATCACAATCCATCTATAAATATATTTTGTGGTTTAGGGTAGAAATTATTGTTTTGTTTTTTTTATTGAACAGAAATTCAAAACAAAACAAAGAAAGGAAAAAACTAAACTAAAGAGACAGCATAAATCCTTAAAGCTTCAAACAAAAAATCCAGCGCCTCTCAGAATGGAAAATAATCATCAACGATATATAATGATTCATTTGCTAATCTATCAGTCATGCTATTTGCATTGCGAGCACACCACTCCAAATGAACCTCCCAATCACGCTCTAGAAAACTTATAATTTCTGACAGCAACATTGCCTCTTGATGTTCTTCTCCCCATTCATTTATAATAAGATCCAGAACCTCCCAATAACAATCAGTTTCCAGAACAACTTTCTTCCAATTTAAATCTTAAGCTTTCTTTAAGCCCATCACTATTGCCCATGCTTTAGCATGCAGAATGTTACCCCTCTCAATATTGAACATAAAACCACCTATAACTTCAGTATCATGATTATGTGCTATGCCACCATACCCAGCCATATGCCCTCTTTTTTTTTTTTTTTTGAAGCTTGGAATGTGGCACAAGACATCAACGGTGTCTTCTTCTTTTTTCTTGGTTGGTATGTTATGCTATTTAATAAGATTTTTTTGGTGGAGTAACATTATTATGTAGTTAGTTATATCATTCTCAAGTGGCGAAAAAGTAAACTTAATTTTTTATTTTTATGTTGAGCATAAAAATAATATGTGAACTTAATTTTATCATTCTTGTTGTGAATTATTAATTCTAGAAGAAATTAATACTCCATCCGATCCTAATTATAAGAGCTTGTTGACCTTTTTGGAGAATCTTAAAAAAATTCTAAAAAAGCTAAGTACATTGCTTTAAGACAATAAAATTTATCTTTTTTCTTTAAATTATATTGTTTGACTTATGGACTAATATATAATGTAATAAAATACAATATATGATATGATTAACTAATATAATTAACTTTCTTAGGATTTTTTTAAGAGTCTCTAAAAAAATTAACGGGCCCTTATAATTAAAACTAGAGGGAGTATTGTTTTTTATGCGTATCCTAGTTCTCTCCATAGTAGGAAGAACTCATACACGGACCATCCAATCATAACACACTTTTCCCAAGTCCTGGGGATTAATCCTCCAACTTCTTCGTAGTGTTGGGGTGATGCCATTTAAGCCAGTCTCATCAGCGGAATTATTATTGTTGTCAGTTAATATTTTATGAGATTAAATAATTGTTCTTTTAAAAATATTATTAATACCGAGTCATTTATTATAATAAAATGTTATTTGTCTGAATAAAATACTGTAATAATTTGTTTATTTAGAGGCATTGTTCTAAAACTTGGATTGGATTGGTTGAGTTGACTGAAGAATCGGCAAATTGGTCAACTAGTTGATCTAGATGAGGCCCGAACTTGGGACAAAGATGTCCTGGTGTGACTCGAGACAATCTGAGCCTAACTCGCGTGGCTCGCTGAGTCGCTAGGTTGGACTGAGTCGCCTGTGTTGATTTTTTTTTTTTTTAAGTTCTGACTGTCAAAATAAAAACATATTGGAAAGAATGAATAAAAAATATGACAAAATCTTAGTTGTTTTTTCACTCACAAAACTTAATTTTATTTTCACTCAAAGGATAGAGTGAAGTTTTAAAATCTTTTATAGGAGGTTGACTGAAATTAAGTCCCTCTTCCATTAGGAGCTAAATGAAATTTTCACAAACGAAGAAATGAGAGGAAGAAGCAAAGGAATTACTATATAGAAGAAGAGCTGGTAAGAAAAGTTGCTATAAAAGTTGGAGCAGTTCTAAACTGCCTATGTGGGTGAGAGAGGGAGATCGGAAAAGTGGGAGGGGGCAAGAGTAGTCCGTTGGCCATTGCACAAAAGACAGAAACGAAAAGAGAAGAGAAAAAGAAGAAGACACCGAGGAATGGACTAAGATTAAGAGGGATGTTGATGATGCTAATACCTTTTGTGTGTGTGTGTGTGTATTTGTCAGTGTGTAAGTATCATCACCATAAACCTAAGTTAATAGGCAATGATGTTCATGTACCTTCGGCATGTAATGATGTAATACTATAGAATCAGAGGGAGTTAGACTCTTACATAAGCCATTAAATCTCTTTCTCAATCTACAATATGGGTAGAACCGACGAAGAAAACTCATGTGACCAAGGTACATTATTTTTCTTTCGTGTTTAAGTTAATGGGAGTGTGTATCTGCTTCACATATATTGGACCAGCTTTGTGCCCCTTATTACTGTACCTCGACAAGTTTCTACATGCGGGAAAGTTATTTATCGTGGTGAAAATAATTGCATGAAGCTTAAAGGACTCCTAGGTATATGCGTCAAATACATCTACACCTTCCTTTTACAACTTCTTCAAATCATCAATCAAAGGCTCAAGTAGATGTCAATATCATTTTCAAGCTATTTGGTGTAACATCCCACTTTTTCATCCCTTCTCCGTCCCTTAAAGTGGCCCTTAGAGCTACTTGATACGTTTGTATAACAGAAAACGGAGAGAGGAAAATTTTCGCAAAATGATAAATAACTTTTCATTAATACATAAAGGCATATAGACCATAATCCATAATACATGTATCAATTGTATTGTACATATACATACAAGAAATTAGGAAGCATAACTATCTAAACTCTTTCCCTTCCTTTGCCTCCTACAGAGCTTTTACATGTATTGTGAAGAGGGTAAGATTTCTTATGAAACCTTAGTAGCAGAATCATAACTAATAACAATATCATGCAATGCATGTCATGCTATATGCAATGTCCGTACTACTCTTCTAGTGCCCTCTCTCTTGGCACTTATCGTGTATAGTGAGCATACACGTGACTCTACCTCTATTACATAGCCAAAGCAAATAAACAAATAGTCATATATCTCATACATATCATGCTCGCTCAATCAAAACACAGTAAACAAGCAATCAACACTGTTAGATGAATAGAGAGAGGAAGAGAGAATAATATTATGAATGAAGGATCACATTGAAGCACATGAGAAATACTCTAAATGTTATTGATCATTAAGAAAAGAGATTACAATGAGGCCTTTATATAGGCAATAATAGACTAACCCTAACCTAAAAAACTAATCTAATCTAATATAATCTAATCATAATGATAAAATAATCATATCAAATCATAATATATTAAGTAAAAAACCTCAATTATAATATTAATTAATTTCCTAATTCTAAAACTTTCTATTCTTAACAAACACACAGCAGACAAACATAGCATAACAAGTTAAGGGTAGAGATTATAGCTACGGTATACTCCTACATCGTGCAAGTATTTGTCCCTGCCTTTAGGTGTAAGTGTCTAATCCTCCGCTGTCGGACTACTGGATCACTGCTGGACAGCTGGTCTACTGCTATGTAATGCCTACACAGACAACAGTGTAAGGCATTATTGTATGCTTCTATCAGTATACTATTGCCCTTCCCCTCCTGTACCCCATAGGGTCTTAGTTTCCTACTACTTGGACTGTATCCTTCTTTGCATGTACTGTATCCATTACCTACTGGTACCTATTTTTTGTCCACCCTGTACAGCCCATCGAACCAGGTCCCTGCTGCTGGCCTTTCCTCACTGCCTTGACCGGGACGGTTGGGCAGCATCTTTCCTTATATTTGCCCACTAGATCTCTCGACAGTTGGGCAGCACCTTCCCCTAAGAAATCCTACCTCTATCCGAGACAGTCGAACAACACCTCCTCATAGGAAATGCTATCTTAGTCTGGGACCATTGAACAACACCTCCCCCTAAGAAATGTTATCTTAGTTTGGGACCATTGGACAGCACCTCCCCCTAGGAACGGCTATCCTAATCTAGAACAATTGGACATCACTTCCCCTTAGGAAGGCTTGTTTTGGCTTAGATAGTTGTACATAACCTCCTCTTATGTTCACTATCTAGGCATGTCCAATCGGACAGAACCTCCCCCTAAACTACTCTAATGATTGCGAGAAAATAAAAGAATTCACAAGAGGGAGGAAATCAGAACTTACTTGGATTGAAGACAAAGTTGGGATCGCTTGAAATTGCTCCAGAAGGGGTTTACTTTGAGAAAGGTGGGAGAGCTTCCAAGAGAGAGGGGAGAGCACATTTTTGCACATGAAGGAAAGAGGGGAGAGGTCTTATTTATAGTTTTTTGAAGAGGGGTCAAAATGCAATTATTTTTAGGTCTTTAGGTGTAATTTTCCCTCCAACATGTGGCCTTCCTTCCCTTGACATGTTTCCTTCCTAGGGAGTTCTTGGGTTTCTCTCCAAGCACATCCAAGGGCATTTGTGGGCCCCACATGGCCCCCTGACTCATCTTATATTGATAAATCACCCGTATCAACCCAAATTCTAGAAAATTCTGTGGTTGCTCAAAAATTCCAAAACATTCACCAAAATTCTCTAAAAATTCTAGGAGGCTACCATTAAAATTTTATAGTTTTTGGACATCTACAACTCCCATAATAAATTTATTAAAAAGTTCATTTTTTTCAGCAATTTCAGCTGATATCTCTAGACTTTTTTTGGGCCTCCAACCAACTTTATAAATCCTCCAAAATAACATACTAATTTTCTCAAGTCCCTTTCCATAACATTGAGGTCCCTAAATATTTGATATGGCCAAAAACCCGATTCAACCAAAATATTTGCAGATCCTATAAATTTTCTTCGGACCTCCAAAAATTATTCTAATCACTCTATATTGTTCTGGACACCATATACTATGAACGGGACCATTATGGAATTTTCAGGGACTTCAGACCTGTCCATATTTTGACTCAAAATTTTATGAAACTTTTCCTCTTTGCACACAGGTCCTTCCCCATGTCTCACAACTGATGTTGTGAGATTTCTCAGTCCTCTACAGACTAAGACCCGTCCATTTGGAATATCTAATATAGGCTTTGAAAAAAATTAGGGTATGACACTTGGTCTACCCCAAAACGCTATTTTGACCTAAAATACCCTTTTTTGGCCTAGAAAAATTTCAGGACGTTATATTCCTCCCCCCTTAACATAAATTTCGTCCTTAAAAGATACATTATGAGAATAGCTCTGGGTAGCTATTTCTCATCAATTCCATCCACATACATGTACAACCTCTTTCTTTTGAGAAGTAGAAGCGGTCACTTTCTCATCGTGCTATATCTACCTTGTGCACCAAAGATTTATTTCGTCATACAGTAGGTGATCCATATCAATATCCCAGTGACTCTCATTTAAACAATTCACACAATGACAAAAATGCATCCCTTCTTTGTCATGGGCGTTCCTTTTAGCAAATTTAATAAACTCTTTTACTCATTTCTCATATTCCTCACTAGTTCTCAGAGCATTCATCCAACTATAACTTATTTTTATTCCTCTCAAGACATTATGATCAAAATTCAATTTAATTAAAAACAATCACCATATGTTAATGTGGGTCATAAATGTGAATTGTCTTTCATTCATTTTTTGAAAATAATTCGACAACATTTTGGCTTATGTACTAGACATCCAAAAATTTTAGAAACATCCCATTTCAGTTCAATTTAAACAAAACTATCTCAAAAATCAATTGAAAACAATATACAATTTTTATACAATGATAACAACTAAAAATAAACACCAACAACAACCATATACCTCAAATAACATCAAAAATCAAAGTGGCAAATAGAAAAAAAAATTAAAGTTATGCACCTTAGTCACACAAAGAGGATGAAGAGTTGTTGGGGACTTGGCTGAGCATAGCAGAGGTGGTAGGTGGTGGCTTGGAGCGTGACGAGGTGGGGAGGGGTGTCAGTGCACTAGCACAACCATGAGGGGACGTAACTTGCGCTGGGGGTAAGGGCGACTGAGGGTGGGAGTGTGACAAGGGGGTTGCTGGGAGGATGAAGGTGGGGGATGATAGGTAATGGGAGACAATAGGGACAAATAGGGCCCTTTCAGCATCCCTAATAAGTTGGGGACCTTCTGCCCTATTCGGTTTGGGGAAACAGAAGGCAGGGACTTTGCACATCCCCACTTTCTTTAGGGAAGTAGAAGATCCCTCAAATGGGACCTTTTGCGACCCCAATTATTTTTTAGGGACACAGAATGTCCCCACTAGGGATATTCCATGTAACTATGAGCCCGTTTAGATGCAGCTTTTGAAAAGTCCTTTTAGTGCAGAAGGGCTTTTTCCAGAATGCCTTTTCAGAAGGGTTTTTGTGAAAAAGTTGGTTTTGAAAAAGTGAGAGTGTTTGGATAGATGTTACCAGAATGACTTTTTTTACAGTGAAATGACAAAAAGGGCATTGGCTTTTATAATAAATTACATGTAAGGGTTGTGATTAGATATAAATTATTTTAACATTAAATTTTTATAATAAATAACAAAATGTGTATAAATTGGATTTAAAAAAATTAAAA
>JBAGKO010000008.1:17830962-17858340 GCA_037177275.1 Acacia concinna
TTTATATTCTGCACCAAAAACCCCCAAAACTAGTCACTTAGGAACCACAAACAATAGCTCCACGAGAAGAACGATAGATTGTACCCTATACTGCGTTTTAGTTGGTGCAATCATTCTGACGACTGATTTAGACAACAATCTCGGTCTGATCACTTCTCTCGATGCTTTTTGTGCTTTTACAATTGGAAAAAAAGATTCATGCTTGGAAATTGTCTAGACATCCAACTCCCGCAAGTTCTTTTTCTCTTATCATAAACAACTTTCACAGTTCTCCACTTCTCCTCACGGGGTTAGCAAATATATGGGTAATCTCATTGCAATAAAGAGCTAACAACCTAGACAAGAGAATCACAGTTATGAAGAAATGGAACATTTTGCAGATATAAAACATACATATTTAAAGTTTGATGTGCCCCATATTAACCATCAAAAACTGAAGCAAGTACCTAATTTATGGATAACATAGACAAGGAAATCAAATCATGGAAGAAGTGATCTAATTCACATGAACTCTCACTACCTCTTTCCAAGGGTAAAAAATTTAGAATCATTTCTATTGAAATGGGAGAGAGGAAAAAGATCTCATCATCTGATCATTTAGAGATTCCACCTCCTTTGCATAAGATGTACCAATTTTCAATCTAGTTCAAATCTAGGATAATATGAAGGGAAGTATTAATCTCCTTGCTATTCATGACCAATTGAATATTTTATCTCTAACTTTTGTCAAAGTGGCTAGAGAAGCAACCCATCTAACTCTTCCTCAAGCGCCATAAAGATTTTAAGCTGTAACTACCATGGATTTCGCAAAACCTCGACTGTCTAAAGATGTAGGTGGCTAATTAATCAACGTCACCTTGATTTTCTGTTTCTATCTGAAACTAAAATTAGTTTAGACGCCGCCTATACTAATCTTTTCAATATGGGATTTAATAATTATACTGGTATAAATGCTAGTAGAAGGGGTGACAGAACTTTGGTTTCTTGGAAGTCTTCTTTTGTGGTCCAAGTTCTTTATGTCTCAAGCCATGTAATTCACTACAAGATCTCTTATAACAATTTTTCTTCTTATTACTTTACTTCCTTTGTTTATGGGCCACTTCCATCAATGAGATATTGGCTATGTAATTGGCTTGTGAATACTTCTCAAGATATATCTTTCCCTTAGATCATTATAGGATAATTTAATCAAATCATGGTTTCATCTAATAAGTTCAATTGTACAGGTTAAAGCAGTAATAGCCTTGAATGTAATCCTTTACCATTACCTCAGAAAGGGCCTACATTTACATGGACTAACAACAGAAAAGGTGATGATATTGTGTTGAGTGCATTGATAGAGCCTTTGGGAATTATCATTGGCTACTGGCTTTTCCCTAATCTACAATCAATACTTTAAGTATAGCATGTTATGATCATAGTCCTATCATTATCTCTATAGAGATAGCTACTACAAGGACTCCTCTAAAAAAGTTTCAAGCCTTTTGGTATAAATTTAAGGAGTGTGATGAGATTGTACACGAGGAATCCTTACAAGACTTGCAGGGATTTGTAGCTTTTAGGGTTCATTGTAAGTTGTTAAGAGTTATGGCTTCTTTGACTCATTGGAGTAAATCAAAAATTGGTAATTTTCAACAAATCTGACCTTAATAGAATCTCTTCATCAATTTCACTTAATGGTGCCCTTCCTTCTTCTTTTGAATTTGAATTTTGGAATGTGAAACATCATCTTGAGTTTTTGTATGAATGTGAAAATAGTTATTGGGCACAAAGGGCAAGATTCAAATGGTTGGTTGAGGGGGGCAAGAAATACCAAGTTCTTTCATGCGAATGTTTCACAAAAAAGAAGTCATAACCAAATTAAAAGTCTCAAGCGAGAGGATGACTCATGGACTAGTAATGCTAATAAAATTTTCGATCTAGCTTACAAACATTTATCTAAAATCTATAGATCTAGGTCTTCTTCTCATATTGATAAGCTTTTACAGGGTTTGAACTCCATTAATGTTCCAATTATCTCTAATTCTGATTTTCAAGATCTTTTGAAACCTTTATTATTTGAAGAAGCCAAAATTGCTATTTTTTCTCTTCCAAAGAATAGTGCTCCTGAGCTGGATGGGTTTCATGCCTCATTCTTTCAAAGATAGTGGGATCTTATAGGTAATTGTATGGTAAGCATGTTACATTCTTTCTAGGAATATGAGTTTTTGTTGAAAGCTTTAAATAGAACTTATATCAATTTGATTCCTAAAGGAGATTTAGTTCAATCTATGAAAGACTTGAGGCCTATTAGCCTTTGTAATGTCAGTTATGAGATCATCTCAAAAGTATTGTGCCTAAGAATGAAATCTATGTTGGGTAACTATATAGCACAAATCAATGTGCATTTCTCAAGGGAAGAATTATCTCTGACAAAGTGATGTTAGCCTCAAATCTTATGAACCAAATTCATTATTTGTCAAAAGGAAGGAAAAAGTTAGTTGCTTTAAAAAGTTGATTTCACAAAGGCCTTTGATACCTTATCTTGGGAATTTATTTATGCTATTATGAAAAGGATGAATTTCCCAGATAAATGGATTGCTCTTATCATGCAATGCATCACTTGTATACAATATCAAGTTTTCCTAAATGGCCAAATGACTAATACAATCATTCATAACAAAGGAATTTGACAAGGGGGTCCTTTATCTCTGTACATTTATATCCTCTCAGTTAATGTTTTGTCTTGTCTTCTTTCTTCCTTTGAGGATGTTGGTTACTTGATGGGAATAAAAATTAGTGCTAATGCTCAACCTCTCTCTCATTTTCTGTATGCAGATTATTTGATTTTCTTTTTTGAGTGTTTTGATTGATCTTCAAGCTCAGTGAAAGTAGCCTTGGATATCTATAGTGCTTGGTCTAGGCACAAAATGATAGATTGGGCATATACCTTGAAACATGGGTTGATCTGGGGAGAAGCAAAGCCATTGTTTACTATCAAGTAACTAAAGCAATAGAGAAAAGAAAATTTGCTTGGAAGGCTAGGTTATTATCTCAAGCTTCTCGATTTACCTTAATTAAATCTGTCTTATCTGGGGCAAATTTGCATATTCTCTCTTGTATAAAGCTACCTTAGTATATATGTGATAGAATTGACTCAAGATGTATTAATTTTTTTTCTGGGGATAAAATGGAGACAAGAATATAATTCATCTTTCCAATAAGGAAACCCTTTGCATGCCTGTTAGTGAAGGGGGTTTGGGGTTATGAAGATCATCTCAAGTGAATCAAGCTCTGTTAGCCAAGCAAGTAGGGAGAATAATTTATGCTTCCCCTCAATCTCTTTTGTTATCCACTCTAAGGGCTAAGTATTTTGACTTTAATAGTGAAGGTCTTGTGAAAAATCTTTATAACTCTTCATGGACTTGGAAGGGTATCTATAGTTGTTCTGACATAGTCACAATGAATCTCAAGTGGAAGGTTGGTACAGGCTCCTCCACTGATCTTAACCACCCTTTATGGTGGCCAATGCAATCTAGATCTTTATGAGACCAATCCATCAATAGGGTATCCAATCTATTAATGCATCTTCCATCTAGTTGGTATCCAATATGATGGAATTCTTCTCTAATTTGCAACCTTTACGCGCCACATGTTGCACAACAAATCCTAGCAATGCATGTTTCCTTCTGCAATCAACAAGATTTGCTCACCTAGTCTAAGAGCTCATCAGGATCATACTCTGCTAAGAAAGGTTTTAAACTAATTAATTCCCCAATATCTTGTCATAATAGAGACCCTTTTTTTTGGAAATTCCTCTAGTCAATTTATCTTCTAGGTAAGGACCTTCTTCTATTATGGAAACTCCTAAATCATGCTTTGCCTTCAATTGATATTTTGAGGCATCATCATATCAATGTTAATGGTAACTATGTTTTTTGATGTAGGCTCCTAAGACTATGGACCATCTATTCATTACTTGTCCTGTGAGTAAGGTGGTTTGGTTTGGAGGTGTAAATATTAGGTCTTAATTTACCTCTTTCTATTATTTCAAATATTGGTTAAAAGAAACCTTGACTCAACTTCATCAAGATAATCATTATTTGACATTGATTGGTATTGTCAAAGTGATAAGTATCATTTGGATGAAGAGAAATAAGCTCATTCATCAAGGGAACTCAGTATGCCTTTTATCTCTAATCAAGGAAGTTAATATTGTGGTTGCCTCTATTTCTTTGGCCTTTTCTCCTGATAATAAATGCCCAAGACCTCAGAATTTTGAATGTAATGAAAATTATCCAAGTAATGGTATTCCATTGGTTGGGTGGATTGTTTTGATGGAAAAATTTGGAGTAAAGGACCTGCACTTTTGTAAGGTATACATTGGATATCAAGGACAATCATTGATTTCCATCAAATGGAAGAATTCTACAAAAGGAAATTGTTTTGGCCTCAAGTGCTTTAGGGCTTCCTTATCCTAGATTCTCAATTCTCCTTTCTTCTCTCACACTTCAAAGCAAAGACTCCATGTTGTGTGCCACAAAAAACTTTTCCTTCCTCCTAAAGAAACTATCATTCCATTGTCAAATTGCATTTACATAGACTTAAATTACTTTCTTAGTTGCTTTATTTTCAATAGGGTTTATTTATTGCAGTTTTTAAATCTACATTTCAAGAACTTTATCAATTCCTGCTTCACTATCTACACGGACATGTGAGGTTCAGGGTCTTTGTGTACTAATTATCTTTTCCATCATTTTGATTAAATGCACAGTCCACATTGAACTATAATTCATTCCCTTTAGGTTTGCGCCTCTTAGTAGCACCCTACTTCTTGGTCTTACATCCTGTGAAGATTCTGAGTTGGTCATCAGCCATCCTTGAGCCTACCAAAATTCTTAGAGTAAAGCACTCGCTTGAGAGAAAGTGAAAACTGGGTTAGTCTCCCTTTTTTTCATAAATGAAAAAATTCCTACTCTTCCATATTTGCCACATAATGGCAATGAGAGTTTTTTGCCATTTAGAAAGCTTCAAATCAAGAAAACATTGAGTGATCCATGTTTTTATATCAAAGTCAGCCTCATTGTCAAAATTAAAAGAGAAATTGCTTCCAAACCATGTACATTGTGCCCAAGGGCAGAAACACAACATATGATGCATGGTTTCAACCGTACATTTACAAATCAAACACATCAGCCACACAAACCTTCCTTTTGTTTAGATTTTGGAAAGTTGGATGATAATACTCTCAAGACAAATATCTTCACTTTGTGGGGTGTTTTAAATTTCCACACCTCTTTCCATATGTCTCAAAAAGAGTTTTCTGAGGAGCTGGCATTTGTTCTTTGAGTATCATTCACTATCAGCTTAGCAATATGATACCCCTCTTTCACCTCATACATCTCTCTCTTTCCCCCAGTCCATATCCATTTATCATTCCTATCTGAGATAGCAAAATTTGTATTCAAAATAGCTCTTTTTTCAAATTCTTCTATCCATCCTCTAGTGACAATAAATTCCAACCATTGTTTTGTCTTAAGTCTGCCACTATTAATTTATTTGAAGACTCATGAGGGCAGGGAGATAGTAGCTTTTTACCTGGGATAACCTGCAGCCACGAGTCTTTCCACACCCTAGTATTTCTTCTATTGCCTTCACTTGCTAGAATATTGCCTTCTAACACTCTTCTGCCTTCCAAGATGCTGGACCATATCCATGAAGATCTACATCCTTTTCTTGCTTCTAAAAAGTTAACCTTGGGGAAGTATTTGGCTTTAAGAATTTTCACCTGCATCTGATTTGGTTCCTGCAGAATTCACCAACCAAGTTTTGCAAGTAAAGCCAAATTAAAAGCCTCAAAATCCTTAAGTCCTAATCCTTCATCAAATTATTTATTTTAAATTTTTCTTTTGAGACCCAATGAATTTTCCTTTTATCATATGAGCTTTTCCACCAAAAATCATATATCAATTGATACATTCTTTTAAGGGTTTTTTTTTTAGGAAAAAGAAAATAGGGCATTGGGTAAACCATAATCGAATTTGCAACAGATTTAATGAGTACCTCATGGCCTGCTTCTGATAAGAAGTTATGTTGCCACCCTTGGTTCTTTTCATTAACTTGTCTAGAACAAAATTGAGCACTTGTGATTTGGATCTTCCCCAAGTGATGGGTAAGCCCAAACAATTTCCTAGTACGTCAATAGCATAAACTAGAAAAACATGTCCAATCTCTTCCTTTGTTAGCTCCGGTACATCTTTTGAGAAAAATAGACAAGATATATTAACATTGATCATTTGTCTAGAAGTGTTACAATAAGCATCCAGAATTTGCTTCATATTGCAACAAGCCTCTAATCAGCTTGTAGAAACATAACGATGTCATCAACAAAAAAACTATGATTAGAGATGGACATCTAGGTGCTATTCAAATCCCCTTGAGTAATCTTGAGTTTTCAGCTCTTTCTATGAGGCAAGAGAGGACATTATTTACAATTATAAAGAGGTAGGGAGATAGTAGATCTCCTTGACGAATACCACGTGAAGGAGTCACAGAGGAAATTCTCTTTCCAGATAACATGACTGAAAAGGTTACTAAGCACAGACAATTATAAATCCTATCCACCCACTCTCTACAAAAACCAATTTTTAACATTATTGCACACAGAAAGTTCCACTCAACTCTATTATAAGCCTTGTTCATGTCTTTAAAGCGACTTCTTTGGGCCCCTAGATATTATCCAAAGTAGTTTTTTTAACAAAAAAAGAAACACATTTTTAGATATTTGCCCCATTAGTTTCAATAAACAAGAAGCACATTTTTTGAGATTATGCCCTTTGTTTTGGAAAACCACTCACACGGTACACATGGGAATAGGTTGAACACCCCTTGTTTATTGGCGTCTGTTAGTGGTTTTAATCATGCTTTTTACGAAATAGTAAACAAAAGAGAAATAAGCAGGCCAAAAATTACTTAATCACCCTTGTTACTCTCTTCAAGTTTTAGTCTCTACATCACCCTCTTCAAGTTTTAGTCTCTACATCATCCTTCAAGTTAAATTTGGCTATCTTTGTATTGGTTCTGAGCTCTCAAATTCGCTTCATTATCCTCGATATGTCTTCCTTATAATTTATATATTCTTAAAAATGGCAAGCTTTTGTTTGCTTTGTCTCTTGACGTTTCTTAGATTCCCAAGACCTATATGTTGCCATTCTATTATGATGAGTTATGAGTGCTTCCCTTTTGAATTTGATCCATAAAAACAAGTCTACAACTGCCATCTTCCTTAAACATAAATGGTTACTCGACCACTTCAACATAGACCAATTCTTTGGTTTGAAGATTTCATTGTTTCTCATGTCATCCATCTCTCTTCTAGCCATATATAGGGAGCTTGCTCGACCCAATTTGACTTTGTACAAAATGTCGTGGCCTAATATACCTATAATCAAAGTGTGTTTGTGTGAGTATATTATTATATCTTTATTACTTGACTAAATATAGCTGATCATTTAATGGTCCAGTGGTCTTATAGTTTTGAGTTCGATCCACTTATAACCTTTAATTAAGTTGTCATTGACTCCTCTTTTTTCAAAAAAAAAATAATAATAATAATAATAACAAGGACAATAGCAAGCTCGTGGATGTGCCACTGCCTACTCTTCTAAATGAATAAATAACGAGGCGAGGGAGGAAGAAAGAAAAACATTTTAAAGGGACATTTTGTTATTCTCTGTTAAAAAAAACATTAAACTAGATAAATACCAAACAATAGAACTTCCCATAATGTGTGTGTACTCATGTAAGGTTAATACCATTGTTAGTCCATTGAATTTATTTTTAGTCATGTAGTTTTAAATCGTTAGTTTTGATCTTAAAATTGATTTTGGTTTTAAGTATAGAGACTAAAATTAAAAATTGTAAAAAATATAAAGACCAATCGTTAAACTCATCAAAACGTTATAAAACTATAGGGAACCAAAATAAACTATTTAAAACTATAGTCCTAAAACCAAAGATTTAGAACTACAGGACCAAAACTAAAATTCAATTAAATTATAAGGTCTAACAATGATATTATCCCTATATATAAATAATCATGATTTTGTTAGCTGGAAAAAAGAACCCCAAATAATAAATCGAAAGGTGGGCAAAGAAATTCCACAATGCCCAGATTTGAATTGCATTTTAACTTGTGAGTCTTACATTACATGTACCCACTGCATATTTTTACACTAATCACCAGCAGAGTACAATTATCTTAATTTTTTTCCTTTAATTAAAATGCAAAAAAAAAAAAAGGAAAATGACCTCATTAAGCTTCACATTCGGCTGGAGGCAGCAGAAAGAACCTACTAGATAGGACGATCTGTTCTTAACATTTATATATATATATATATATATATATATATAAACTATGAACTAGATAGGATTGAGAGAGTTATTTCAGCTTCTAAGGGAATTCAGGCGTCTGAACCTTTCATCAAGTTCCTTCATCACTTCAGGTTCCTGTTTCTTCCTTTGCTTTGATATTGTGTTGCTTGTCATGGACCCTATCTTCTCAAACGCCACCTGCATCCCCACAAACACACGCGCGCGCACGAACAAAATTAACAAAAGCTTTAATACTCAGCAATTGATATTTTTTCTATTAATTTTCATCCAAAGACAAGACATTTCACATCTAAAATATCACTTCTTTTCATTCAATTTCATTTTCCATTTATGCATGCTCAGCGAATATGTTTTGGAGGACAATAGGAAGAGGATGCGCAGATATCAAAGAATTGTTTTTAATTGTTATTATTGAATATATATATATATACAGTGTCAAATCAAAATTCCCTCTCATGACAAATTATGCTAAAACTAGAGAGACACATTATTTTGTTCCTTTGATCATGCACCACCTTGGTTATTGGTGGAGGTGATGGAAGTTCAAAGGTGAATTAACTTTTATGTCTATTCTATTTCGTAAGTATTTTGATCTATTCATGAAGTCTTCCATTTTGGGGGGAAATATAAGACCTTGTAACAAGGTCTTGTATTTAGGACCAAGGTTTTATATTTAGGACCGGAAGGAGTATATTGATAAGGAATGGGTCCCATGCCCCTTTATTTTCTCTCTGCTCACTATAATTTGATTTACTAAAGGACATCCACTCTTTGTTACTATCATCAAATAGTGTTTATTTCTTTCTAATTAAATTTTTTTCATGTAGGAAATGGAGAGGATTTGATGAGTTACTCTTGTGAGTGTTGTTACCCTACATGAGAAAAATTTAATTAGAAAGAAATAAACAATTATCAATAGTCCTACTAGAGACCAAACCACCCCAAAATCCTCAACTCAACCCCATTTTCCCCAAACCCAACTCAAGAAACAGAGTAGCACTTATCTGACAATCACAACAACAATTCTTGTCCATTCCTATCAATATATTGATTATATGCTTGCGTGCGTTTTTTCATAAGTCTGCTCCAAATATTGAGAAATCTGAGCTACTAGAGCAACTTTTAGGCATTTAATTAGGAGAATTCCATTCACAAATAGTTCAAAAACTTGATTCCTGTTTATTTTGCATTAACAGGAGATGATATGCTATACATACCACAAATTGAAGTAACAATAGAAAACACTACTGTTAAGACACTTTATTTTGAGGCTAATTAGACAATTGAAGTGTATAAACAAGAGGAAGAAGATAAGATATCTAGCATAGGCAAAAAATTGTTAAAAATACCAGGCATGTTACAGTGTCAAAAGAGGATGAAATATATAGTTTTTATATTTGATTTGAGTAATGGAACTTGAAATATAACAGAGAAGGAATTGTTCTTACTGTCAGCAAATCATCTGGATCAAATAGGTGATGGGTGGTTATCTGCAGAATATTGATTACTTCACCTACATGACGAGTTAGAAGCAACTCACCTTCCTTCATCTGCAATTACAGGCTACAACAGTTCAAACATCCCTTCTTTTTATAATCTGTCATACTAAGGAATAAGAATCTACAACCGAGAAAGAAAATAAGGGCTAGACTTGTTATCACCTTGAAGATTGCCAAAGCCACGTTAAATATAACTTTGGCCCCCTCATAGAAAAGGACATCCCAGACTCGCAGAGTTGTCTGATTAAGAAACCCAAAAACGAATTATCAATAATAAGAAATATTGCATAATGAGAACCTATGTTTTTAAGCCCTAAAATCAAGGCCATGTCGCCGATCCACCTAATGGGATAAAGCTAGTTGTTGTTGTTGTTCAAATAGGTGTGATGTAATTTCTCTATCAAACAATTTAACACATAGCATATGCAGCAGCAGCATTTCTAACCTCTGATGGCAAGCTCTTTGAAAAGAGGCAAAGGAACCACTCAGTGGCAACAAGGGATACATCAAAGTCCATAGATTCCAGATGACTTGCTATCCTGCATTATTCCTCTAATTTTAAGAAGATACTGATTAAGAAGCAATTACATTACAAACATCAAGGTTTCTAAATTGAAATACCTTGGGCATTTCTTAGCAAGCAAGTCCTTGAACACTCTTTGTTCAACATGGCATCCTGATAAGTTGTTTGTGTAGCAGTCATTAACTAATACATTTTCCAACAGGACAGCTAGCATCCAGAACGCATCTTCCTCAGTCTTCATGACAAGCAACAACAAAGCTGCAACATAATTCAACCCCTGGATCGAGAGAAATTTAGAGTAAGAAACAAAGAAAAATTAAAATCTGTGATTCATATACCCAAAGTATCATTAAAATCTACAATTACTCAAATGTAATAAGACACAAATGAATCCAAGTTTAGTCACAATGTGATTAGCTGGTAAATAGTGTTCCTGTTGCTATTATTCATGAAAGGATTTTAGCATCCACTTCAGACAAGATTAATAGGAAATAGGGGAAGCTATAATTGAAGAAAAGTGAACATCATATACATTCTCTTCATTTAATAATTAGTATATAGCACCAAATATGAATATATAAAAAATCGTCTTCCCAACAGAAAGAGATATCAGAAGAAAACAATACTTAATAAGAAGAGGAACAACATGGAAGAAGATTCACCTGGCAATACCCTACATCAGAATCACGAAAAGAGTAGCCAACAAGAACTCGCCTCAGAGCAGCATGCCCCTCAGGTGTGTCCAACCATGGGTGACCAGGGAAGGTCCGGGGTAGGTCCTGTACTCATGCAAACAGCACATCCACTATAGTATGTTACATGCAGACACATTTAACACCTTGATAAGAGCCCCTTATACAAACCCAGAAAGTTCACAAACCTAGGCAAAATCCAATAACATCCCAAAAACATGACAAAGGAAAATACCAAAGCCAAACACAGTTGATTGCCATTCTTCAAATAAACAAGTGGTAACACAGTCTGTTCTAATGTCAGGTGGATAATAGTCAGAACGTAGTCTAAGATACGACTGGCCTCAACCAAATGCACATTATCGAGCATATGTATGCCTATGTACGTGAGCTACGGTAAACGGACCCCCAACAATGAAGTTTTGGGGGGAAAATGTTACCCATGTACTCCTGAAGGTCTTTCCCCTCATTGGAGAAAATTTTGGATAAAAGGACAACAATGACAACCAGTTAATCAGACCCATGGGCCCATCAGAATTTGCAACAAGATGGATCTAAACTTCACCGTCAAAATGACAAGACAGATAATGCAAATTTGATGAGAATTCTGATCACGAATGAAATCTTCAGTCAGACCATAGCATGGTTCTAAATAACTGAAAAGGATCCACATATATGCAAATTCAAGTGATTAATGACGAAATGCAACCAGGAAAGTCAATCCCCACAATCAATTTCTAGAACCAGTAATAGGAACACATCTGAATCTTATGATCATCACAGTTATCATCAGTACTCACTTGATCTATCTGTCGAGTAGCTGCAGTGACCTTGCCCTCTGTGGCCTTTGTTAGATCATCATAATAGCTCTCAGGCACCGTAGACTTCTTCTTAGCCGCCCCTGACAAGGAAAACCAGACCTTCGGCCGAAGAACCGGAGGAATTCCTTGCCTAATTAACTTCTTCAGAGTGATGGCATTCGTGAGTGCGGAGATTTTCAAGGAAGACTTAAGGGCACTGCTAGTGCCTCCTTCGCCTATAGAACAATGCAAATACCAATTTGCGCCTTTGCTAGCTTCCAATGCCCACCATACCCGATTCCTTTCTCTCACCTTCTCCCTCACCTCGTTTAACACATTGACATCATCTACATTCCCTTCTACAGTGAACCCATAAAGGTCTTGGAATTTTACAGTGAGATTCGCTCTTCTGGAATGGATGCTAGGCCTCAGAATTGCTATTTGGGCTTGGTATTCCAGGGCGAGGTCTATTTTGCTTTGAGTTCCATACATTTTCTGGAGCGATACAATGATAAATCAAGAAAAAGAAGGAAAGGAAGACGGGGGGGGATGAGGAGAGGGTTTGTGAATTGAGATGGAAACAAAATCGTCTAAGAAGGACCTTGTCAAAGAAGGTGAAATTCTACCGATATGAAACCATTGAAATGGTCTCTATGTACACGTAATGAACACTTAGGATTAGGAACAGGTAAAGAGAGGCTGCAAAAAAAAAAAAAAAATCGTCCTCCTAGTAATGGTCCAACAAGAAATGTTGAAAGAAATGTGGATTTTAAAACTTACAGCAAAAGAAGATCAAAACTCAAGCGCCATTACAAAGCTCGAAAGAGCTCTAGTCTCCGCTACAAGGCCATCGAAAATGGGAAAGGCAAAGAAAGAATCAAGTAGCGAAACCCAGAAAACAATGTGATAGCTAGAGAGAAAAGGGGGAATTCTGAGCAGGATTTTAGATTCATAAAATTAAAGTGAGAGGAGAATGAAGAAAGGATTTTTGATTCAATGACGGTGGAAACAACACAGAGCGGCAAGAATCTGGTTGCGATTAAAGAAGGGAACATCGAAGCTATGGAGAAAGATTTTACAAGAGGAGAAAAAATAGGTGGTGGATGATAGATACGCTGCGGCTAGTTGGCTCCACGGACAAATCAAGAAATGTTAGTCAAAATCATTTTGTGGGGTTTGATTTGATTTTTGGGTGAGTTGAATTTAAGAAATCAAAATTAAATGAAATGGCTAGATGGGAAAACGTTAAAGAGAGAGTTTCATTTCATTGATCATAATGCTATGGGTGATAGTAATGGTAGCTCGTCGGTCAATGCCTTGCCATTGGGATAACATCAGATTTGAAATGACTATAATCTCCTTTTACTTTTTCGTCGCAATTAAAATATATTTTGGCTCTTTGGGAAAAAGTTTCAAAATCTTAAATTAAAAAGTTTGGTTAAATGAATATAAAATGTAATTTGCAGCACTAGTAATTATTCATGGATTTAAAATTATTAAAATTGCAAATTATATATATATTATTTCTATATTTATTTTTAAGTAAAGGTAGAAATAACAATTTGATATAACTTAGGAAAAAAGACAAATAAATACCATCTAAGTATTAAAAATTTTGAAAGATGACTCAAATTTAGTAAATAATATATGAGGAGTTTTGACCAAACCGCAACAGAAAATGACTAAAACTGAGCAAATATTAATTAAAATGAAATAACTAAAACTCAACAGATAGTAATTAAAACTCAACAGATAATAATTAAAAATGACCAATTTTCTGCTTTTATTTGTTATTTACCAAATTTAAGTTATCTTTTAAGGTTTTTAATATTTATGGGGTATTTAATTATCTTTTTATAAATTATGAAATAAAGGATTTGAGATGGAGATTGAATTCTTACCATTTGGGCGCCATAGTGATGATTTGGAAGAACGGCAATATGTGGTGGCGAAGCAGCCATGATTATGTAATTATATAACATAATCATGTAGTCTCTAAATATAACATACAATTATTAATTTCAAAAACTGGTGAATATAAAAAATAGCAGTTGTTTTAGATCGATGGCCCAAAAAAGCAATTTTTAAGAACGTTAGAGAATTGTTGAGATTGATATGACTCATGATTATTTGTATATCACCAAAAAAATTATTAATTGAAATAGTAAACAGTCTCAGCAACCAAAACAAAAAGCAAACAGTCTCTCTTAATAGAAGGAGACTTAAATTTCAATATCCAAAAATGCATATGCTAGAAGAGACGAAAGTATGTTGCACTTTATTTCTCAAAAGGAATTATGCCCTTAACTAAATAAAAAAACATATATTATTTTTATATATTTTCTTTTATTATCATTATCATGGGGTAGGATTAAAAAAAGGCTGCAAATACGTAATACATTAATTTGTTTGGTGGAGAAAATGGAGGGGGCTTCCCTCCCTTGCATTTCCCTCCTTTGCGCCTCCTTTGCGTCTAATTTGGGGGAGTTCTAAAATATTTTTTTGTGTGGTTCTTTTATGACTAAATTATATATAAAATAAGTGACATTTTGATATATTATGGGCAAAAAACGGATCTGTTTTCAATTTTTTATGATTTTTTAAAGTTTTGCAAGTAAAAAAATATAGGATTATTTTTTTAATTTAGAGTTTTAACTTTAAAAAACCATAAAAAATTGAAAACAGATCCGTTTTTTGCCAATAATATATCAAAATGTCACTTATTTTATGTAGAATATAGTCATAAAAGAACCACACAAAAAAATATTTTGAAGCTCCCCCAAATTAGGCGCAAAAGAGACACAAAGGAGGGAAATACAAGGGAGGGAAGCCCCCTCCGGAGAAAATAGTCTCACAAGCCATTAAGGTAGTATGAGTGCTCTCTCTCTCTCTCTTTTTAATTACAAGTATGAGTGCTCTCTATACCTTAGTCTATGTATACCCCAAATTTTGTTCTTAATTAAGTACCAATGAGGATTATTTAGCCCTGACTTGAAGGTGTGAAAATGGGAGAGCAAAGAATTTTCTGAAGATTGAAGAAAAATAAATACTCCATTCAACCTTTTTTATAATTAACCTTCTGTTTTTGGGAGTTGGTCCTTAACATAATTAAAAAACATTTTTTTTGTGTCACAAAATTTAAATTACATTTTTTTACCTCTATTAAATACATATATGTACAGAGTATCATCTATCATTATTAATTCTCTTTTATTTAATTATTTATTACTGTATCTCTCTCATATTTTATACTCACTTTCTCTCATATACACTATTCATAAATAGTGGCATAAATCACATTTTTTTAATCATTTATTGTTTTTAACTAATATTAATCCTCAGTTCATTTTGCAATTAAGATAGTTGTTGCTTATAAAACAAACTAAATGGAGTACTTGACAACAGATGAATTCATGTAAAGAGTATTTGGCGCTGGATAACATCCGTGGATTTCATATTCAAAATTTATGTCAGATGAGAGCATAATTAAAAATCTTCAACCAATGTTGTATAAGTGAAAGAGCAAACATAGAAAGAAGAAGGGAAGGCATGGATAAACTCTTTCTCCCCTGCTGGGATTGTAATTTGATATTTTCTCTGTTCCTATTTATTAGACTCAGTTAATTTTTTTAAAGAATCATAAAAAAATCCTAAGAAAGCTAATTACATTACTTAATCATATCATATATCATATTTTATTACATTATATATTAATTTATAAATCAAACATCATAATTTAAAGAAAAACGATAAATTTTAATATCTTAAATTAATGTAATTAGCTTTCTTAGGATTTTCCTAGGATTCTCCAAAAAAGTCAACTGGGTCTTATAAATAGGAACAGAGGTAGTATGATTAAATAATGTAATTAACTTTCTTAGGATTTTTCTATGATTCTCCAAAAAAGTCAACGAGGTCTTATAAATAGGAACGGAAGGAGTATCAACTTGGGCCTATCAAAATTTAAATAGTTCAATAAAATTCATTCTTTAGATTTTCATCAAAATTTCTAAATTAATTATGCATCATTGGATTTAATCTTTTTCTTATCCTGCATGAATTAAATGAGATCATAATCTATAATATAATTGAAAGTATTAATCTATCATAAAATAAAAAATTAAAATCTTATCAATTTAAGCTCAAACAATATCTAATTAATTCAAATTTATATTATCTCTTAGAATTAGCTAGTTATCTAAATATTCCCTAATAAATCTAAATTAGCCTAAAATAATTCTTAAATTAATTAAATAAGACGAAATAAAATATGTGAAGTTATTGATTTAGCGGGGGTTTGGGTTTTTGAGGTTTGGAATGTGACAAAAACAAAGCAGAAATTGCACTATTGAAGTTTCTTGTTTGTTAACTTGGCAAGTAAATTAAGCCAATACAGTCTGTCATATTAGGGGAAGAACAAACTCTCCTTACACCATAATCACAGTAGAACAATGCATCAGCATTAGTGTTTTTGAACCTTATCAATTATGCCAAGTGCTCTTCATAACCAATAATCACACAAGTGAAACATATACATAGCAAACGAATATAAAGTGGATCAGAGAAAAGTGGGTTGAGACTCAATTGAGAAATGGGTCGTCCCTCATGCATCATTATTGCATCATCCGCTTGTATTAAGAGCCAAGTATATAGTCTTATAGTGGCATGTATAAAAAGTCGGGAGAATATCATTTTGGTCCTAACTAACTACAATAATATATTAATAAGTCTCATGATAACTTATTAATATTAGCTCTTTCACTTAGCTAGTGATAGTTTTTCACTTGTTAATATAGACTTTTATGATACTCCATTCGGTCCTAATTATAATGGCCCGTTGACTTTTTTATAGAATCTTAAAAAAATCTTAAAAAAGTTAATTACATTACTTAATCATATCATATATTGGTTATATATATTACATTATATATTAGTTCATAAGTCAAACAATATAATTTGAAGGAAAACGATAAATTTTAATATTTTAAAGTAATGTAATTAGTTTTCTTAATATTCTCTAAAAAATTCAATGGGTCCTTATAATTAAAACTGGAAGGAGTATTATTCTTTTTAGTTGGGACTTAAATGATATCACAAAAGCTTTTAGTAAGCAAAAATTATGAATTTTATCATTCACATATAACTTATACCATTAGTGCCTATCCTTTTAATTTTTTTTAAACAAACAACAACAACAACAACAAAGCCTTAATCCCACTAGGTGGGGTCGGCTATATGGATCGCACCACGCCATTGTGCTCTATTAAAAACTATATTTTTAAACAAACGTAATAAAAAAAAATTTAGGGTGTTTACCTAAATTTCTTTTTATTCTCGGAAACGCATTCATCTTTCTGCATTAAATATGAAATATTGAATTTGAATATAAAATAGGATTAAGGTACGGTAAGCACCTTAAAATATTTTTTCAAAGGCATTGTATTCTAAAGTATTTTATGTTGCATCTAACATTTCAAGGTGATTTTTTAAATGTATTAGCACCATAAAATGTTTTCTACGTCATAGTTATGGATGCACGAACTTAAAAAAAATATAAGGGTGTCAAAGACACCAAAAAATACATCATAACATTGAACGCACATAAAAATTACTTCCATATGCTATATACACGATAAAATACTTTAAGGTATTGTATGCCTTAAGAAAATTCTTGAATACACTTAAACCCCATGTAAAATATTAGATATCAAATATATGTATATGACTGGAATATATATTGAAATACCCCTATTACTCTATAATGATCAAGTGTATAAAATCCAGCTATTAGTGTTAATAAATTAGGGGAGAGTTGAAGCTCGTCAACCTTGACTTCTCCTTCCCTGCCACTATAAAATTGCCTTAAACTTCACTTCAGAAATCATTCCCATTGACACAATGGACACCATCATCATCATCTCTTTCTTTGTTCTTTCACTCTTCTTATTATCTTCTTCCTTCCTTCACTCTTCACTCTCTGCTTTTTCTGCAGAGCTCCCTCGCTCTGAAACAGAAGCATTACAGGTCATCAACACTCAAGGAGGAGATGCCCCTTGTCCTTCCCCTAACACCGACGATCCTCCTCTGGGCAACTACAGATGCACCTGTCCGCCGCCACCTCCTCCGCCGCCTCCTCCGCCGCCGCCTCCTCCGCCGCTGTCTAGCCGTCTGCTGAAAGCACGCGTTGTGCTTCTGCAATTCGCGGCCATAATCGACGACCCCACCAACTTCACCCAAAACTGGAAAGAAGGTGTCAGCCCTTGTGATTACAAAGGAGTTAGATGTGATAAGTTTCCAGATTCAGATGACCTCGCCGTTTCAGGATTAGATTTCAACCAAGCTGGTTTCTCTGCTCGCGAAGGTTCACGCTTGGATCTCACTCCAATCCTCGGAATCCCCGAACTAACATTCTTTCATGTCAACTCCAACAACTTCACAGGATCAGTCCCCAAAGAAATCACTAAATACGCATTTTTCTTCGAGCTCGATCTAAGCAACAACAAGCTCGAAGGTTACTTCCCATGGCAAGTTCTATTTGCCGAGCAACTCATTTTCTTAGATCTCCGGTTCAACAGCCTCACCGGACTGGTCCCTCCATCACTCTTCTTTCTTGACCTAGACGTCATCTTCATCAACAACAACTTCTTCTTCGGATACCTCCCATGGAATTTCGGCTTCACACCGGCGAGATACCTCACATTCGCCAACAACAAGTTCATCGGACCGATCCCAAGAAGCATAGGACTAGCTTCAAAAACCTTAACGGAAGTTCTGTTCTTGGGAAACCAGTTTTCTGGGTGCTTGCCTTTTGAAATAGGGTTCCTGAAAAACGCAGTAGTGTTTGATGTGAGCAAGAACTGGTTGACGGGTCCAATCCCAGAATCTTTCGCTTGCTTAGAGAAGATTCGGTTCTTGAATTTAGCCAACAACAGATTCTACGGCGCTGTGCCGGAATCCGTGTGCAAGCTTCCTGGGATTCAAAATGATGGGAATTTTTCTTTGGCTGGGAACTATTTCACTGAAGTTGGACCTGAATGCAGGAAGCTGATAAAATCGAAGGTTCTTGATGTGAGCCAGAACTGCATAAAGGATCTTCCTAATCAGAAATCGCGTGAGGAATGTAAAAAGTTTTTGTCTTGTATCAAGCCATGTCCGAATGCATGGTCTCTCAGTTATGTCCCATGTAAGAAGTACGGTTCTAAGTACGTTGACAAGGCAAATTCGCCTCCTGCACCTATCACTTACGAGGCTCTCAAGCCGATACGGCATCGTTTAATGTGAGACCCAAGACAAGCATGTTGGGTTGCATGTATTTTGCTGCCTCAGTGTTAGTGAATACTATAATATTATTATGGGGGTTTTTCTTCTTCTGTTTCTTGTTAAGATAGTGATTAATGAATAAGCGGTGTAACCGAATTTAATATGGATACTTTTAAGAGTAGCTTTTTTTTTTGGGAATATCACTATACATTTTAATTGAGAAAATCTAAATTCTAAAGAAAATTCTTAAAAAAGGTAGCAAACTAAAAACATTCATTAACTTTGTGAGAAATAAGTGAAAATCTAGAAAATATTAATTTTTTTTTTTAAAAAATCATTGACCAACCAAATATCAATACATGTCTACTAAAACTTTTAAAGTATTTATAGGTAGGTTTTTTTTCAGTATTATTGAACCAATGAAATCCAAACATTGTCAATTTTCAATAGAGAGGTAGCTCTTTCAAACGAAAAATCCACACAAATTCATATGCAAGACCTCATACTTAAATAACAATACCCCATTTTACTGAGAACAGCCCCAGTTGGTAAAAGTATTTCTTATTTTAAGATTTTTGGGTTATGTTATGGAGAAGTTGTACGCAACAACTACGACAACTAATAGTTTATCTTGATATATCAAAAAGTATAATTGAAACTATATGCATTATTTATGGGTTAGAACTCCTTATGTGAACATTAGTTTTATTGGGAGCTGAGTATTTATATATAGATGTTTTTTTTTTTTTTTGCGTCTACACCCAGTATTCTGGGCCTACTTCTTATAACTCAAGGACTTCACGGGGCTTAGACTAATCTGGATTTGGGGTGGGTGAGACCCTTTCGATCGAGTTGCAACCCCTACCATCGAAGCTTTAATGTTGCTGCATACCCAAACTTAAACTTGAGACATTAGTTAAGTTGGAACAACACCCTTACCAATTTATACAAGCGCCCTGTGGTTATAGATGGTACTCTCTTCGTTCCTATTTATAAAACCTAGTTGACTTTTTTGAAAAATCCTTAAAAAGCTAATTATATTACTTAATCATATCATATATCATATTTTATTATATTATATATTAATTCATAAATCAAACAACATAGTTTAAAAAAAACGATAAATTTTAATGTTTTAAAGTAATGTAATTAACTTTCTTATGATTTTTTTAAGATTTTCTAAAAAAGTCAATTAGGTCTTATAAATAGGAACGGAAGTAGTATAGTTGATAATATGGGGAGGAGCCTTAATTAGTGCACACCAAGAAGGACTTCACTCTAAAAATTGTAGGACATATAATGATGAAGTATATCCACTAAGTAATTGCCTTCTGATTGATCATAAGTCATAACCATTAATTCGCAATGCATGCCATGTGTAAAATTCAAACATGAATAAGAATAACAGGTTTTCTATGGCACACATTTAATGGTGAACGACCTACCACCTCAAAGGTTTTCTATTGCCGCATAATGCGGTTTTGCGACAGTCATACATAAACAGAATATGCCGCCTCCTACACGTACACTACCTCTAATCTTAAATATAAGATCCAATTTTTTTAAAAAAATTAGGTAAGATAATTAAATTATATTAAAGTATTTATATTTTATCATGTTCCTTTAAACTGATTTTTTGCCCCCATTTCTCTAAAGTTATTTGACTTATTTGCAAACAAATATATAATGTAATTATACAAAGCATATGATATCATTAAACAACTTCATTATTTAATTTCCTTAATCTCTTAAAAAAAAGTCAATTAAATTTTATAGAGTTAGGAGCGGAGGTATTATATAAGCTTCCCCTTTAGATTCTTCGCTACATACTTTTTTTTAATCACAGTAATTATTAACATGAAAAATCCAAATGAGGTGTATGATTATACCATGTGTCCAAGACCTGCTACATTATTAATTATCAGCATTCCCATGAATTTTACTCATCAGCTGGTTTTTATAATGCATGGCTTTTGAATTGGGTTAGCCCATTTGAATGCCATTAATCTTTGTTCATGAGTCCCTGAACGTCATCTTCTTCGTTTAAGTTGAGATCACTAAACAAAAAAAATAAACAAGTTCACATTATATTATTATTTGAAAGTGCTTAGTTGGGTGGGGTTCATGGTTCAAAAAGATATTCATATCTTCCACTCTTATCTTTTGTGGGGTTAGGATACATGCATGCGCACTTCCTTTTTTTTTTTTTTTTTGCCTTCTTAAATTTACTTCCACGCATCATTACACTCTTTCCATCGAAATCATTAACCAACACTCTTCACTATAAATATACAAACTCATATATTTTGTTGCCTTCTTAAATTTGCTACCACGCATCATTACATTCTTTCCTTCGAAATCATTAACTAACACTCTTCCCTATAAATATACAAACTCGTAAATATATGTAACTAACATGGTACTGTACACTAATAGTACGGTACGTTACAAAACTCTTTCAATATTTATCAAATATTTTTGGGTCTACACAAAGTCCAAATTAAATTGTCGGTCTAAATAATTCACATTCCCAAATCCCAACCTACCAACTCGATCGGCAATCTAGCTAATAATATGATTTGTTTTATAAACAAATACTCCGTATATCTATGTATGTATGTGTACGTATGCACTTTTAAATTACACGATTCTGGTTTCCTAGTAAGTTAAGAACCGGGACATTCATTGAAATTAAAGATTCTCTAATCCACTACTAATAACAAAATCGTTCAATTCCAGAAAATAAACGTATCCTTCATCATTGTGTGTATATATAGAATCTTCAATAAGAAAGCTCAATTCGCCTGCATACTAAAAACGAAAAATGGAAACACTCATACACTTGCCTTATTACTACGCAATAATGATCATCTTCTTCACATCTATATTGTTGTGTTTCGTCACAGTAGACCCTGAAATCGTCCATGAAGCTCCATCGCCATTAGTCCCTGAAATCTTAAACTTCATAGACCAAAGAATCGCCTTGGTCTTTCCAATCATTCAAGCCTTCAAGAACACAATAACCTCGGACCCATTCGGTGTTACCAAAACCTGGGTTGGTCCCAACACTTGCAACTACACGGGCTTCTACTGTGACAACCCTCCTGACAACCTCACCGCCACCGCGGTCGCCGCCATCGACTTCAACGGCTTCCAGCTGGCTGCGCCAAGCCTTGAGGGTTTCATCGATAAGATGCCGGACTTGGCTCTCTTCCATGCCAACTCCAACAAATTCTCAGGGACAATACCGCTGACAATATCCAAGTTGAGGTTTCTGTATGAGCTTGATGTGAGTAATAACTTGCTCTCCGGGACGTTTCCTGTCGCGGTTCTAGACTTGCCCGACCTGTCTTTCTTGGATATTCGGTTCAACTTGTTCTCCGGCGAGGTTCCACCGGAGATTTTCATGAAGAGCCTGGACGTGTTTTTCGCCAACGACAATAATTTCATGCAGAGGCTTCCCGTTGACTTGGGGGACACGAAGGTTCTGTTTCTCACTTTAGCTAATAACAAATTCACCGGACCCATTCCCCGGAGCATTGAAAAGGCATCGGAAACTTTGTTGGAGATCTTATTACTCAACAACCAGTTAACAGGTGTGAATAACCTTCATGGAGTACGCAATAACCTTCATGACAATATATATTTTTACCATCTTGGTTTAGAATGGCTATTAGGTTAATGGAGTACGCAATAACCTTCATGACAAATTAAGTGCAGGTTGTCTTCCTTACGAAATAGGGTTCTTAAGAAAGCTAATACTCCTGGACGCCGGCCACAACCGCTTGACGGGACCGTTACCGTGCTCGCTGGGGTGCTTGGAGGCTATGGAGCAACTGAATTTGGCCGGAAACTTGCTGTATGGACAGATTCCGGAGGTGGTGTGTGCGTTGGGGAATCTAGTGAACCTGTCCTTATCGGATAATTATTTCATAAGAGTAGGACCATTGTGCAGAAAGCTGATAAAAAGAGGAGTACTTGACGTGAGGAAGAACTGTATTTACGGGTATGGGTTTTCCGATCAGAGACCCATCGAAAATTGCTTTCAATTCTACATGCAGCTGAGGCCTTGTTTCAATCGGGCGTCGTTTAGTTTCATACCTTGTAAGGTTTCTCCATGGAGGCATCATAGGGAAGCTCGTCCGCCTAACAGACATTTACTGTCTTACTCTGCTCTTTCCAGAACCAGAAATGTCAAGAGGATACAAATGTAATTGCGGCAAGATTTAAAGAGTTGAAGAATTGATCATGAGCTCAAAAATTTAAAGGATAAAGGAGAAATTAAAAGAACTATAGATCTTGTGCAATATATGGTTCAAAATTCAAACAAGTAATTATTATTTTGGTTAAACAGATAATATATGGTGTTTGAATTCTGCAGGTTAATTAACACCATTACGACTTGTTTTACCTCAGATGTAGTTTTTCAAATTCTATGTACGATAAAGGAAGTGTGTGTGTGTTTGCCTTATTAATTAATTGAGAACTTGATGTGATTATCCCTTAAATAGATGATAGACAAACATTTAAATAAGCCATATTTTGCGCGCTCTCTTCTCTCATCCCGGTGGCTGTTGACATTACGTGTGATGAGAAATGTCAACTCATTTAACTGTGAATGTGTATTAGTGGTTGTGGAATGTGCAAAGGTTGTTGGAGTTAGAAGCCCATCACATATTCCTAATCCAATCACATGCTCTCTCTTTTGTGTTGTCTTTTCATAAGCAAAGCTTCGTGCTTCTTAATATTAGTCTACATCGATCCTTCCAACTAAATTACTTCAATTTTACGTTTGATTTGCGTCATCTTTCCGTCTCTTTCCCTTATTAAATTAATCTCGTTTTGTGTTATGGGTTTATTAGGATTGTGGAGCTTTGATTTTGCTATTTACTTAATGGGCCTTTAATTAAATCCATTACAGATTCATTTCCAATATGAAATTGGGCTCCAAAAATCGCACCCAACCCCTTGTCCATAAGCCCCACCATATACTAACGGGATGATGGGAACATGACAAGTGGCAAACTCTGAAATTATGGTTTGAAAGTTTATTTTCTTTAAATTAAGATAAAACTCATCTAACATGTTAATTTTACAAATCCTAAAAACTATCTTTCAAAAAGCTAATTTAAATAGACAGTTAACCAATCGTCAAGTGTACGTTATTAGAAAATTAAAGATAAAGATGTTCATATTTAGTATTGACAGTGCTTGAACATAATTATCTATAATAGAAAAATACATACTCATATGAAAAAGATAAGCCCCTCTTTTTTATTCTTATGTCTGTGCTTCTTCTTGGACAAGAGGAGTATGTATGTAATATTGACATTTTCCTGTCTTCCACTTGTTCGGTTATTTAATATTATGAACACACACATACACATTTTGAAGATTTGGAATCCATTTCCATGTAGTGCAACTCTAAATTAAATACGTTTAAATAAAATAAAAACCAGACAGCCCGTGTGTCATACTCATTACACAGATTTTTAAAAAAAAATGTCTTAATGGTGCCAAGGCTTATTTGAATTAGCGTCGGAAAAGCACTGAGACAAAAATCCTCAGTCACATGATGGGGATTAGTTTTTATTTTGGCGAAAAATATTGTTTTGACCGCAATTTACATTGTTGATGGCTTAGCTGCGTGACCAGATACACTTTAATATTAGGATACATCAAGTCATCCTTAAAAAATGCTACTTTTGCATTGCGCAACTAACTTTAAACAATATGATGAAGTATGTTAATGTTAAAGTAGGTGGAGCAACTGTAGTCAATACGACAGTCAAGTAAGCACATAACTTTAGTCCCGCCGTTCTTGTTATTTAGGAGACAACCCACATGTTTGTCAATACCATTTTCAGTGTCTATTCAAAGGATAGGCATCAAGAGTTCCGCTGATTATTAATTTGGACAGTTTAAATTATATCTAAACGGTTCAAATTTAATTTTTGTTTCAACCACAGATGTTTTTAAAATAAAAAAAATCATTATTTGAGAAAAAAAATTTAGTTAAGAGATTATTTTTATTTTTAAATTCTCTACCCATTAAAATATCTTTTTTAAAGAAATAAAAAATAAAAATATATATATTAGCATCACATGAGCATTTGTCTAAATCAATTCATATTGGGCTCATGGATCTTGGAGTGGCACCAATATGGTTTATATTGATGGAAAATTTGGAGACTACAGTTTCAGTTTTTTAGTAAATTTGATTGGTTTGGTCATTTGTTCAGAGACTTGGAGTAACAAAATGCAGACGAGCTTAGATTGAGGCATAGATTCTGCCTCCCTCCCTTCCTTCCTTTCGCCGTAACTTGCGCTTTTTTGTCTTCCTATCCATACCATATATAATTCAAGCATCAACTTCCTATCCCTTTTCTTGTTATCATGTTTATGTTAGAAATAATGAGTGTATAATAAAGAATAAGTCCCTTTGTTCGGGATCATGGGAGTCTAGGTAATAAATAATATCGAACTACTCTTTTTGTTCTTAATTCAAGATTCAGTTAATTTTTTTAGAAGTCAAGGAAATAAAATAATTTATTTAATCGTATTATATGTTGTGTTTTGTTGTATTATATATTAGTTCATAAGTCAAACAAAATAATTTAAAGAAAAATGATAAATTTTAATACTTTAAAGTAATATAACTAACTTTCTTAAGATTCTCCAAACAAATTAATTGACTCTTATAATTAGAACCAAAATGAGTATTAAACAAGCTAAAAGAATGAGTGAATTTGCATAATAATGAGGCACACAAAAACCCCGCAATTTCCCTTAAATGCAAGTTAGAAGTAAACTGTATAAATTTATCAGAGACCTCTGAAAAAATTCAGATTCACTCAAAAATGTATAACTAATGCTAAAAATATATTTTCATGTCTTTATTAATTGATTTTATCATGGAAAATGACGATGAAATCTTCACTTTCATAAGATAATTATACAAATGTTTTAAATGACATCTTTATGGTGAAAAATGACGTTGGGCTTTAGTCCTAATAAATTGATTTCATGTCTCAATTTAAATTCTTTTTAAAACTCTTTTTAACTGGCTTAAATAAAGACTCCACATTTACCAAATGGATGAAACTGATTCATTTAAAAGGTTTTATGTGCACCAAGGTTCAAAATTTCATTTTATGGTGATTGATATTTTTCACAACATTCAAAATACATGAGGCTATGTATAGAGCTTGAATCAAAGGTTCTTGACATACTTGGCACTTGAATTTCAAGCACCTCTCTTCCTCCTCTGACATATTTTTAAAACGACCGAATTCTATTATCTTATATAGTTTTGCTCACTCTATTTTACAGGAAGGGTTTGTTTAATCCTGAGGAGTGTCACATCTTATCTATCGGTAGTTGCGAAATAAATCATAATGACAGTATCGTCGGGCACAACTCGAATCAACTATATTATTTACAGGTGCTGCTAGGATCTGCATGGTAGTTATTAAAAATGACTTGAAAGATCCATTAATTCTTATGACAATTTAGGAGCTGCCACCAATAATTACTTTATTTCTTTCATGTTTTTCTTTGAATTCTGTATGTCTATATTCTTTCCTTTTTCTCTTTTTTATTCATTCATTTTTAATTATTATTATTTTCATTATATCATTATATTATATATTGAAGTGTCTGTTTCAATTAAGAGTTTGAACTCACAACCTTACATTTAAAAAAGCTTTATGGAATGTGCTTGGCATCGGTTTGGTTACAAAGCCCAGACTTCTAAGAAATTAACTTTATTTTAAAGTATTAATATTAATGCCAATATTATAAAATATATAATAATTTTACAAACTCTGATTATTATCATTATCTTTTTACATTTTATACTACCATGTGCATGGATTTTTCTTTCTTCTCTTCCAAGAAAGGGAGTTGTTATCTGTCTTTTGACGTTGATCCTTTGTTAGGGCAACTGTAAAATTCTGCCTCCCCAACTCTCCGTAAGCCGTTATTCTGTTTCTTCCATTTGCTAATATTCTCTTTCTTCCTATTTATAAAACTTTTTGGAGAATCTTAAGAGAATCTTAAGAAAATCTTAAAAAAACTAATTACATTACTTAATAATATCATAAGTTATGTTTTATTACATTATATAGTAGTTCATAAGTCAAATAACATAATTTGAAAAAAAAACGACAAACTTTAATGTCTTAAAGTACTGTAATTATCTCTTAAAAATTTTTTAGGATTCTCCAAAA
>JBAGKO010000008.1:17931542-17949507 GCA_037177275.1 Acacia concinna
AACACTAAAGGGGCCACATGCCCCTTTAGTTATTTTATAATTTTTTTTATTCTCTTTTCTGCACAACGCCTTTCTTTCTTTCTTTTTTAATTTCTTTATATACTCCCTCCACCACATACAAGTACATGCACATTCATTACATTTTTTTTAATATATCTTCTTCAACACCACGTACACAAACAAACTTATACAATTTTTTTAATTAATCAATTAATTCTTCTCTCCATTACATAAAACACCAACAATGCACTATATATATATTTACTTCATGCTTCACGTATTCACTATTTGATATTTTATTATTGTTATAACTATTATTTTTAAAACAATAAACATAATAATAATAATAATAATAATAATAATAATAATAATAATAATAAATCATTATTTCTATATTTCATTTCACTGATTTATTTACTATTACTAATCATACTTTAAGTAAAAACCTTTTATCTAATAATTGCAAGATAACTCTATCTACCAAGGTTATTATTTTATTTGTAATTAAATCCTAATATAAAAATTAAGATGTTACATGAACAGTGTAAATATCTATTACGGGGGTGTTTGGGTTAGGGCCATAAGTTACTTTAAGTAACTTATCAGCTAAAAATAAGTAACTTATCATCATATGTGTGTTTGGGTATTAATCCAACATCATGCAGCTTTCTTGAAAAAGCTCCTTCTCAAAAGAAGCAGCCTTCAGCTACTTTTTATCCACTGGAGCTGACCGTTAGGGTACTTATTAATTTAATTAATCATTCCAACTACTCCCTGCACATTACTTCTCTCTCAGCTCCTAACTTCTCTCTTCTTTTAGCTCGACATCACTCTTTTAATCTCAGCTCATACTTGTCACATTTTCACTCCCTTAGATATTCACTTTCATCTTTTGTGATCATACTCTCTTCCACGATCTTCACCTTCCTAACTAAATTCCCAACACTTTTGTCTCTCCCTCAGGGTTTATGAGCTCCATCACCACCCTCGTCAGAAGAGAAAGGGGTGGACAGCAGGTGCGATCACTCTTAGTCTCTCCCTCTTTGCTTTATTGAACTCATGACACACTCAAGGTCTCTCCGTCTATTTTTTGAGCCGGTCACCACTGTCAGAAGAGAAAGGGGTAGACGGATTAGGCACGATCAATCTTGATCTCTCCCTCTTTACTTCAGTAAACTCATAACACACTCAAGGTCTCTCCCTCTATTTTCTGAGCTCCGCCATTACTGTCGTTAGAAGAGAAAGGGGTGGACGCCATTCTCGCCTTCTATGTTGTCATTCTCATATTCTCTATCATTGTTCTCTCCTTATGAAGGATGTGGGTGCTCTGATATGTGGCTATCTCCCCTGATCTATGGTATCTCCTTAGTCATCGGAATAGTAGCGCTACCATATGTTGCCGAAAAAGAAAGGTAAAGATGAAATCCTTCTCACCCTCTGTGGCCTCTCGTTAGAGTGTGTGTGCATGTACGTGTGGGTCTGGTTCTGTGTATGTGTGTGTTTATGTCATGGCTTATTATGTGTGTGTGTGTGTGTGTGTGTGTTTGTTTGTTTGTTTGTTGAACATTTTGCACGTTATTAATTCCAGATATCTAGTTGGAATTATTCTACCTCTGGACATATTGTGATTGGTCTATCTTGGTATTTGTTCACTCGAACTTGAGGTGCATTTTCTCATTTCCTTGCTGCATTTGATGTGGTGTCATAGTTAGTGATATATAGTTCTCTTTGTATAAGCTTGTTTCCACATGAATTGGTTTCCTTGTTGTTTCCACATTAATTAGGATCCTTTACTGGTCTAGTGGTTTTTTTGAATTTATAAAAATGATTATCATTCCAAAAAGCATCAATAATTATATAAATAATATGCCACAAATATTAGTATTCATTGGACATGTCATTGAACTGTATTTTCAAGTAAGATGGGTAAATACAAAGATGTAGCGCAATGGGATAATACATCGACAGAGATTTTTATAAGAGAATTGCTTGAGCAAATCTATTGACGAGAACGTATTGAAAATGAATTTTCACTAAAAGCGTAGGCCAGCATCATTAAGACATTCACGGAGAAGACATATAAAGTATACAAAGAAACAATTAAAAAGCAAGTTAGACAGCTTGAAGAAAGAGTAGAAAGTGTGGGACAATTTATTCTCTAAAGAGACCAGCATATCCTTTAACTGGTTAAGGAACATGGTGGTTGCTTCAGATGAGTGGTGGGATAGAAAAATCAAGGTATGCAATTGATATTTTTCACATAAGTGTTTGGCTAAATTTATTTTATATGAAGTGTTTGATTAGACCTACTTCTATAAAGGCAGGAAAATCATGCATATGATAAGTACAGGCACCATGGCCAGAGGTTTGACAAAAAGCTTAATATAATATTCAAAGATGTTTTCACCTCCAGTGAGAGTATGTTAGCACCATATGCTTCACAGCCAATACCAAGGCCAATGCCAATAGACCTGAATGAAGATGATGCGTACAAACCTATTATGGACCTAGAGGAAGGATCAAGTGACAGTAAGGAAGACCTTTTAGGTGCTAACCCTAGAGCCACCTTAGTAGTAAGTACTGATTTCCAAGGGTTCAACTTGGGCACGAGCACTCCTAGTGTACCAAGTAGTGGTGGAAGTATCAGGAAAATAAAAAGAGTTAAGAGGTCCTATAAGTCCAAAAAGACGAAAGGCCCACCAAGTCAACAACTTGTAAATGTTGTAAGCTCCATGGTGGAAATTTCTAAGGAAATGGTGGATGCAATCAAAAACTTGCCACTAAGATGTAGAGATTAAGGAGGTTGTCCATGAAATGGTGTCAATGTTAGAACTTGAGGCTGAACCTGATTTTAGCCTCAGTTGTTGTAATATGATGATGTATCTAGTGGCTTAGGTGATGTACTTAGCATTAAGAGAAAATCGACTTGCCTTGTTACGATAGTTGTGTAATAATGCTTATAAAGAAAAGTATCAAGACCAACCCTCTGATTGAACAATCTATACTTGATATGTTATGCAATACATTTACATTTTGTGTTTTATTCTCGAACTTTGTTATGTTTTATTGTCGAACAAATTATGTTTAATTCCCCAACTATGTTGTATGACTTTTATGTATGTTATTATATTTTCATATATGATGATGTTATCGTTTAGATACAATTTTCATAATTGCTAGAATTATTATGGATTTTATTATACTTTCATATATATGACTTTTATGGATAATATACTATGTTCTTTCATTTAATTTAATATGATCTTATCCGACATAGAGATTACTGAGCCAATGTCGATGTCAAGAAAAGAAAGCAAGGCTCTAGCACATGCCCTTTAAAATCAAGAGTTGGAAGGGATTGAATAAATTGGTTTAGCGGTGGCTACATACGTCCAGCCTTATATAAACAAACAACCATATTAGACTAGTTGGCAAACAGGCACAATGTGGGTGGTGGAAGTTTTACAAGGACATGATATAGTATATCATGAAAAAAAAATTCAGTAGAAAAACATGTTTTCAACCACTTATGCACAAAATTTGTTGAACATGGGTTATGAGGGACTCAAGAGATTGTAGTTGATCAAATCGTTGCCATATTCCTATTTACAGTTGGCCATGCACAAGGAAACAGGATACTACAAGAAAAGTTTCAACATTCAGGAGAAACTGATAGTAGGAATTTCCATTGTGTTAGAGGCATGTCTCAATCTAGCCAGAGAAAATATCAAATCAATTTATCTAGAGTTTTGTCATTGTCACCTAAAGATAGAAAGTGATAAGCAACATTACCCTTATTTTAAAGATGCAATAGGGGCAATTGATGGAACATATATTGAGTGTGTGGTTAGTGCTAGTGAGCAACATAGATATATTGGATGCAAAAGATATCCTACACCGAATATCATGGTTGTGTGTGATTGGCATTTGTGCTTTATTTTTGTGTTTGTGGGATGGGAAGGCATTGCACATAATACTCGTATGTTCAACGCAACTCTATTAACTCCAAATTTGAATTTCCCTCATCCACCTCCAAGTTTGACTTAAAAAAACTTCAATTTCATTACTATTATTTTTTGTCATGAAAGCGCTATTAAATTCACATTATCATTAAAATATGTTGACTTTCGTAGGGAATTATTATTTGGTCGATTTGGGCTATCCAATACTGGTTGGATATCTTGGTCCATATAGAATTGAGTGTTATCACCTTCCAAACTTCAAATGACAACAAGGATTTGCAAATCATCAAGGTATTTTTAATTATTATCATTCAAGCTTGAGGTGCACTATAGAACGGACATTTCGAGTCTAAAAGACTAGGTTTAAAATATTGAATGAGATGCCCTTATACAAGTTTGAAACAAAAGTCAAGATAGTTTGTACAACGATAGCTATACATAATCTTATTTGGCGTACTTCTCAGACTAATGCGGAATTTAGAGATGGAGAAGTAGCAAATATCACTCTTGAAAACAATTATCATCAATATCAAGGAGCATCCTCATCAACTAGAAGTTCAACACAAATGAATTGTATTCGTAACACAATAAGAGACTAACTTGTTAGAAGTTCTTAATCCAATTAATTATGTATCTTACTATTTTACTTTTTAAAAAAAAATTAGTGTGACCATGTGAAAAGAATGATCTCACTCTAAATATTACATAACTATCAAATTGAAAATACATGACAAAAATTTTTTTAAAAATCAATAAACTCTATAAAAAAAACATTATAAGTTACTTTTCATCTTACCATCCAAGCAAACCTCCATTAGAAAAAAAAATCACTTATATTACTTTCTATCCAAACATAAGTCACTTCTCATAAGTCACTCCTACCCAAACGGGGCCTATATCTTGTACAAGTGTTGCTTATTTGGCTTCCCTTCCTGCTTAGGTTAACAATGAGGACATTGTTAATTTTAAGTTTGGGGGTGAGATGCAATTTTGAGTATAATTATGAAATGATCTAAAATTTTGAAGGGATTGGAGAGAGTGCACACAAAAAATTTGTTGTGGTTCTTTTTGAACATATCTTGTTAGAAAATTGTTGGAATGCTTGACATTTCTCAAACTTAAATTTTGGCTTGTAAACAAAATTAAAAATTTGAAATTGAGCTGAAATTCTTTATTGCTTTTCAATTATGATTTAATGATATAAAATACTGCTAAACTTTTATATTAGATAAGAAATTTTGATTTATGTGCATTAAAGATTGTATTATAGTGCTAAAGCATGCTTTTCAGGAATTTTTTAGCAAATTATGCACTTTTGGAGTTAATTTTATTATGGATGTATTTGCTGAAGGGTTTTGCAGCAAATTAGCTTGTATACCTTGACTCCAACTTTTGATTTCAAAATCCTCTAGGGAATTCTTCATACTTTCAATTTTCTTCATAAGATTTGGAAAAATGATTAGGGTGCTTCATAAAATGAGATTGGACCTTTCAAATTTACCCTATTGATGTTATTCCCTTTGAACCCTTATTTTAAGCCTATTAGAAAAACCAATGAAGGAATATTTTTGAAAAAGAAAAAGAAAAGAAACCCTACATCTACGTACCTTAGCCAACATAAAAAAAACCATGATTCCCTTACTTTGAGATAGATGATAATTGATTGGGTTGTGGAATGTGGTAATGTTGTGCAAATTTTTCAAATATTTGGGATAAGGAGTATAGACAACCAAGAAGTTCACATGTATAGAAATCAAGCCAAAATTACAACAACAAAACAAACATGAAGAAGAAGTAAAAAAGAAAGAAAGAAAAAGAAAAAGATGTGTATATAAAAAAAATTATTATCAAAGAAGGGTTGATATGAAAATATCAATTTGGTTTAAATTTGGGGGAGTACATCCTAAGAGAAAAAGAAGAAAACCCTTGAGTAGTTATCATCTATCTTAAAGCTTTTGTTAATTATCCTTTACCTTTTCTTTTATAAGCCCTAATCACTAGCCCCATTACAAGCTAAGAAAAGTCCCTTTGATTTTTAAGTCAAGTGAAGTGAATTAGAAGAAAACATGAAGGAATTAAAGGATAATGAAATTGTTTGGATATTGGTATATGATTTGAAATGCTGCTCTTAACTTTGGCAAGTGCAAAAATAATAAACGTTGACCCCATTCACACACTCACACTTAGGAATTTTTGAAGAGCATGTCTTAAATCTATGAAGCATTTATCTTTGCATATTGTTTTCATTTCTTATTTGATATAACTTCTTGAGCAGAGATGAGGATAAATGAATTCATGCATAGATGATGAGTAGTTGATTAATTCGGTGAGGATAAACTTCTTTTCTTGAGGACAAGAAAATTTTGAAGTTTGGGGTGTGTTAACTCTTAGAAATTGATAATATTCTAGGACATTTTCTTATCCTTACACTTATTTTTGGGTTTAAATTGTGCATATGGGGAGATTATAGAATAAAATGTGATGAGATAAGGTCAACCACCAATTTTGTGTGTGTTTGGTATCTCGATTGGGCTCCGATTGAGGCCCAATTGATTCAATTGAAATCGTTAAGCTGAAGACCCATGTTTGGCCCTCCGTTTATGGCCATCTGACTGAAGCACGAATTGAAGGCAAAAGTAGAAGCAAGCACCAGCATGCCTTCTGGTCCGATGAGAGACAGTCACCAACCCACAATGGGCAAATAATTGTCATTAATGCAATTTAAAAAACAACAACAACCCTTCTCTCTCTCTCCCATCCAAACTGAGGTTCTCGTCTTTTTGCTAGCTCCATGCTACCTGTGCTTTCCTTTTCCCAAACAACTCAGTTTCCCATAATGCCCCTGGCTGTTTAAGGAAAACTTTTTTTAAAAAAAATAAAAAATAAACTCCACTGTTGTAGCATCCAATTAAAAGAAAAACACTTACAAAAATGACAGATTTACTTCTTCCATTATTTAATGAACAATATTCACGGACTGTTTCCTTCACGATTATTCCCTCCATACTTCTTTTAATTATTTACCAATACTGAATAAGGACTATACTTAATGTTTGGCAATGACAGAATATATAAATATGCCTAATGTTTGGCATTTTTATTAATTTTACTATGTCATTAATTATATATTTTTATTTTTTTAATCCGTGTGACAAATTATTTCTTATTTTTAGAAATTTTTAAATATCACATTAAATATGTAATTTATATAATATGATTCATGCCCTTTTTAATCATTTGCCATCAAAAGTAACTTTTACAAACTTTTAACTAAACATACACTTATTTTTGTATAAATAACTTATAAATGACTTCTGCAATATGTATTTCAAACATATCAAATTACTCAATCTTACTTTTCAAAAAATACCGATTGCAATATTTAGTTCAAACACATCAGTTTGTTCCATTATAGTGGGTACTGCTTGCATTCCATCTGCTATCCATCGTCTCCCATGTGTTGAATGAAAGATCACTCAACAATTTCATTTATGACTTGTAATATTATGCCTTATGATTGCTAGGACTCATTCTTGCAGTCCGTTTGGCGTATTAAGTTAATATTTTGGGGAGTCGAGCTTTGTATATGAGTAAAGGAGTCATCAAAACAAGAGGCAATCCAACTCGGTTGGGAAGTTCATTGTCTGTTTCATCCTATTGCTAGTCGTCCCGTACGAGGGGGAAGAAAATGTGATAGTTAATTTTTGTGGGCTCGATTTCAAAATCACTGAACTTTTTAATTTATGAAATAATTGTGTATTTAGTATTGGGTACAGGTGTATGCAGCTCTAAAATATTGAGGTGCGTCTCAATGTCACCCCAGTTAACAGCCCCCAACACAACAAAAAAAAAACACAACAAACAAAAAAAAAACACAACAAACCGATCCTCTTTCCCTCTTCTTGCTACTGATTCCAACGACGTCTGCGCTTTCTCTTGCTGTATTTTTGTGATTAT
Source organism: Acacia concinna (assembly GCA_037177275.1). NCBI lineage: Eukaryota > Viridiplantae > Streptophyta > Magnoliopsida > Fabales > Fabaceae > Acacia > Acacia concinna. Next base: position 17,939,462 of record JBAGKO010000008.1, read on the forward strand.
CGGTCCTCTCTCTCTCTCTTGCTTTCTTTCGGTTCCTTGAGCTTTCTTTAAAAATGCTTTGAAACTTTTAGCGTTTTCTTTCATGGGGCTATCTCTATGTATATTCTATATCTCGATCTAGTTTGCGACCAACTCCAACTCATCTTCTGAGGGTGCTGGCTCTCCTCGATAAAATTTCAGAATGAGACACATAGATCCAATAATTGAAAAGCCCGAAACACCCTCATCTCAAAATCAAAATGGGTTCCAATTACGAGAAAAGACATCCCCACAAACAGCTCCATTGGGGAAGAGGATCCTCTCCTCCATTTTTTCATCTTCCCTCATAAAGTGAAGAATTTTTTAATAGCCATGACACATGACAAATTTTTAGATGATGAGATTTTAAGATAGATGGATAGATTTTATAATTATGAAGGATGAGAAGAAAATGGATAATGAGAGGTGGCAACCTAGAAGGTCATGGTGGGAAGAAGGTAGGATACTTGAAGAAGAGAGTACTCTGGTTGTTGAGATGGGACGGGAGTTTTTCCTGGAGGAGGGATGACAGTTTATGGGCAGTTAGTTGAAAAATGATATTGATCCATTTCCAATGTTAATATACCGTTATTCGTGAAGATGGGTATTTCAAAGGTAATGCCTTGTGAAAATGAAATAGAAATCCAGAAATTTCTGAAGCAGGAAAAAATACACCAGACAAAATGAGCTAATGATTTTTTCCCCCTAAAGCATATTTTACCAAAAAATTAAAAAAAAAAAAAATAGCAGTTGGCGCGACTCTAGGCCTTTAGCCATACCATTAATGTATTCGCCGGATATGCCAAGGGGTTTCCCTACACGAATGCAAAACCAGTCATGTGGATAGTTAAACGGTGTCATGGAAAGTGTATACATCTATCAAGCCCAGATGTCTTACACCACTGATTCTAAAATTATACTAAAATATTTTCCCTTGACCTAAAATACAATAACTCAGTCACCCTGTCGATTTGCATGCCGCAGACGTAGTCCAACATCTGCTTCACGGTCATGTGGTACCAAAACAGCACTGAGTGAATTAGCATTCTCAGTAACTGCGGAAGTTGTGGCTTCATTTGCCTTGTCAACTTCCCCATAGTTATGCAGCCGACGACCGATCAGATAACGATCATCACGTATTGAGTTATGAAGGTTTGTGAACCAGACATGGAATCGCTTGGCACAGAAGCACAAGAGGCTGACAGAGAGACATCCCAACCAGGCAAACCGATATACAGCAGAGTTGACCACCAATGGGTACCCGAACACTGGAAACACTCCTCTGGCTAAGACATACGGCACACACAATGCTGTCAACAGTTTCATTATGATCGGAAGCACAATCTCCCTTAAAACCCATAGTCCTTGCAACCTGGAGAAACCATCCTCCCTAACCCTCTCAAATTTTGCTCTCCAGCTTTCATCCACGATTGGCATCATGTGGTCCAACATAACCTATGTGAAATTCAAGACACCCCAAAAAAGGGAATGGGAAGTCAGTCAACCAACCGATATATAAAATGTGAAAAAGCCAATGTCAATAAAAAGCAACCAGGATGTGACAGAGGATCAATAAAAAGCAACCAAGATGACATCCTGGTACATAGTTTCTAATAAAAAAGATTCCATGTCGTCCAACTTTTCATAAATGTGATGGTAAAACGCTGAACAATAGACAACAAAAAGGAGGTATATCCTACTATGTGAGATTAGTTACATAGAGCCTGTTTGGCAACAACTTTTACCCTCAAAAAAGCTCTAGGGGAAAAGCCCAATGGCTAGGGTGTTTTTAGTTCAACTGAAGTTAGGTGAGGTTCATTAAAATTATGTTATAAGCTATAAACTTATTTAGTTCAAGAAGAGGATAGGTTAGGTTTGATTTCTTATTTGGTTTAAAAGAGTAGATGGGGGGAGTTAATTTTAAATGGACAAATATACCCTTTTTTTTTATCTTGCTTATTCTTTTACAATTTTTTATCATAACTATTATCTCTTCTTAATTCATATCCCACCTCCGCCTCTCTGTTTTCCTCGTCACAAAAACTAAGGCTGCCTATTTCTCTCGAGACACTGCTCTTTCCTATATCAAGGATTTGCTTTTCTTTTCTTATCTCGTTGAGTTAATTGGCATCTTTAAATTAAAGAGACACGCAGGAAATAACTTGGTTCAGTGATAATGATGCAGCTGGGGCATGTGGGTATGGCTCCTTGGCGTCAGAATTCAGTGGTGGACACCTTGCAGCTGGTGTTCCTTCATTGTATAAAAGTGGAGTCGGTTGTGGTGCGTGCTTTCGGTAAGTAAGAATTACATCTACAGTTGTGAAGCAGCAAAGGAGAAAGAGAGGGTTTTTAGTTGGAGGGGTACCTATGAACTAACAAAAAATTGCCATGGGCAATTTAGTTAGGATGATGCACAAATTTTCTCTCCCCTCAGAAAACCCTCAAATTTGGAGGGTTGGAAGAAGGGGGTGGGGGGCCACTATAAGACAATTTTCCCCCACCCCACCCCTCACCTCCCCTCCTCCCAACCAAATAGAGTTTTTCAGCCTCCAACCCTCACCTCACCTAACCTCACCTCAAAAAACTTCCAACTAAATAAGGCCTTAAAAAAAGCTACGAGGGGGCATGTTTGGGGACCACTTAATTCCTGATAGGCTTTTAAGCAAAAGACACTTTAAAAAAAAAACCCTAATCAGAGGAGCTTATTTTGTGACTTTTGGTAGGTGTGACAGTTGGGATAATAATTGGGGCAAGGTGCAACTTTTGATGGGTTGTCCAATTAGAAATGTAATATTAATCAAGTACTTTACTGATTTTTGTTTTAAATTAATAGAGACAAAGTCAAAAAAATTCTTACTCACAATGTTAAATCATTGTCAAAATTCAAATCATTTAAAAAATGCTACAAACGAAACTCGTCTAAAAAAAAAAATCCATCTAAAGTTGATTTTTTATTTATCATCCAAACAAATTTTAGTCAGGAAAAAAAAAACCACTTCTACTACCACCAACCCAAACATAAGTCACTTTTACAATAACTTTTTTCCAAAAGTCACATTGACAAAAAAGTCAATTCTTCTACCACTAATCCAAACTAGCCCATAGATTGCACAGTCAGTGTGTTCTATCAGCAACTAGCTACTACTTCATCTGGTCCTTTATTATAAGTCATCTCTATTACCTCACCAAAAGGAGGGGGAGAGAGTCAAGTCATTAAATTCACCTGTAAATGACAATAAAATTCCAAATTTGCTCCTACTCAAAACCATAAATTAAATATCTAAAACACTGCATCACACTCTAGCTAGTGGCTAAGAGGACAGCCCATTTTGTTTAATGTCCTACTAGTTCGATGACCAAACAATAGGCACAATCAAATTCACTCACCAAAGAATCTTACTGTTTTATGAATAACTGTTACAAGATTGTAAAATCAATCTTGTATCTCCATGATAGCTATACCACTCTAGATTACATTGCTCTTCCCTAATTTAAATTAAACTAATACCAAATTAGTATTCTAGGGATTCATACTATGTTTACATAACAATAACAAGCAGCAAAGACCCTTTAACCTCGATCAATTGACTATAGCAGGAAATATTATGTAAAACCCTCTTGCTCTGAATTTATGGGGAGGGGAACTTTCATCAGCCAAGAAGAATTCATAGACAAATTTCTAGGAGCCTAAAATTAAACTGATAATTAAATGAATTTATTATTTATGAAAAAATAAAAGCAAATTTACCATATTATAGAAAAACTTACCAATCTAGTCCATATTTTAAGGAAAATAAGCCCTAAGGCCCAGTCTTGATAAAGGAGGAACACTGGACTTTCATCCACCGGCACTCTCATTGGCACAATAACCAAAAGTTCAAAGAGAAGCCCAATGAGTACTGGAATGACAAATATCTGGGGGAAAAAAACACACACACAAAATGCAAGCGCTGATCACTACAATGACACAAACCTAAGCAGAAGCAATGGAAATAAAAGCTGTAGTAGAAACCAATATCAGAATCATTCTTACCCATATCGACAAAAGAGCAGAACTCTTAACAACAATCGCACACCACTTGGAAATTTGGCTAAATAAAATTGAAACCCTCCTCTTCCTAATTTGTTCAATTAGGTATCTAGCTCCAGCAACAGCCGTCCATATGACATAACTTCCCATGATGAAAGCATATAAATCTATCAAAAGGAAATAAAATCACTAACTCATCCAAAGCTGAGTCCAATGAAAAGCAAATCAACCATCTACGTACCATTGCACTTAATGCCATGAGTGATAGGGAGAAGAGGAATGGCATTGAAAAGTGCCCGCCCAAGTGAAATTGGTATAACTATCAGGGCAGAATTGAACACAAGTAAGGTCATCCAAGCAACCACCAGCAACAGCACAATGCGAAGCACAAAACCATAACTGCGAAAGTCAGTGAGTATACTGAATCAGATGGTTACAAAAAACAGCCACAATATAGGAGCAAAGAAACTGATGGCCAGAATCAGAAACATCCAAAACAAAGGTACAAAAAGAAACATGTGGCAAAAACTTAAGTTTCTACATATTTCAGGACGCAAAGGCAAATAACCATAACATCCCAGCCCCAAACAACCCCCCCCAACAAAAAAAAAACAGAGAGATCCACGGCAACAAAAAAAGGGAAAGAAGGAAAGGAAATGAAACAAAGAAACATATCACTCATTCATATATCAAAACTGTAGGGCTCCAATCATAGGACTCACTCAGAATCAGATTGATCATCAATTTCAAAGTCATCTCCAACATTCAAGTCTCCCGATCCAAGGCCCCTGTTCACTTCATTGCCTGCAAAGGCCACCATTCCCCGGTCAGGTACCCCTCCTTGTAAAACCTGTAGCCTGTCCTGCCTGGCTGGCTCCCCATTCATATTTTCTTGTGCACCATTATCATCAGGTCTAGGAAGTAAAAAATCGGTTAAACCAAGTGCCCAACCAACTGCTGTAAACCAGTAGCGCAGAAGAGACTTGATAGTTGTCCTCAATTTAAAATGCTCAATAGCAAATGGGATACAAATCTGAAAGAGAAGCATGTCGGCTGGAATTTCAGTGAACGGGTCAGATACCCTACAATGATACACATTAGACGTTAAAAATTGTGACTAAGCTTCAAGGTAGTCTGTGCTGTCTATTAAAAGAGCTAAAGGAGCCAGCTTACGATATGTCAAGTGGGAAAATGGAAGGAGCCATCCGCATGGCAAGTTTAACAGGTAAAAATACAAGCATCACAATTAAACTTCCGTAAACGGAAACAGATAACAGAACCCTACGAGCATGTTTGTGAACAGGGTCATCAATTAAATCACGGAAAGGATTGTAGTTTGGATCAGCAGGATCTCGAAGGAAGTACAGAACTCCATTGCGCAAAACCTGCCATTGGCAGTGAACAATGTTAAAACAAGAATATAATTGAAAACAGGGCTTTAAGAATATTGCCATGTTACAAAAATAAGGGGGGAAAGGTACCCCTCTGAGAAGGCTGACAAAGATGCTGATTTGTAGCATGTAGGCAATCCCTACAATCCAATGAACCAATGAACTTGCTAGAGGAGAAGCAGAAAAAAACTGAACTCTGTGAGCCATTGTCTTCCCAAACATCCTGATCGTACAAACATCAAGCCACCATCCACACATCAACGGAAATACTCCCAATTCAATAACTAGGAGGAAAGCAACCTTAACCATGGTCATCAGATGCCTCATCGCTGCCAAAAACTGCCTGAGTAAAGACGGAATTGTCTCTGCTACAGAAACAATACCGTAGAACCTTGCCATTATTAAAGGCTCACCCCTTGTATATCGACTCAAAGCAATGATGCCAAAGTAGCAAAAGAGTAGAGTGAGTATGAACATATATCCAATAACTAGAGTGGTGACATCGGAAAGCCTTGAAGTTCCAAATGACCCTCCTTTCAAGAGATCAGCTGAAACATTGTCACTGATTTTTTTAGACATTTCACCTAATCCACTTGCATTGACTTTCAACATTTCTGCAACCTGGCCTATCAGTCCACTTTCTTGAGCTTCAGATGACAAATTTTTTACGGCAGTTAACGCATTTTTTAATGTAATATTTGCTAGGGAGAGAGCTGTATCTGTAAGTGGGATGACAGTTGATAATACAGGCCCACTTGCGGCTGAAAAGAACCAAGATAGATAATGGAGTACAATGCGGCCCAATGAAAAGGGCACAAAGATCACAGCACCAAGGAAAATCATATTGCTTGCGAGCACCTGCATAGAGAATGAATCATTTAATATTTGATAAAAAAATTGCATAAAAGCAACTTTAGAATATTTCCTAACTACATTAATAGAAACAAGACACAAATTGCAATATTAAAGAAACTGAGGTGTGAATAGAATGAATAATTAAAATAAGGAGAACCAATAGTAGGAAAAGAACTACTCATGCTTTGCTTGATAATGAAATCCCAACCCAAAATCTATGTTTAGCAAGATTGAAACTGAAAACCCGCAATGGTCTCTTAAAGAAATCACATTAACACAATATGTGAGAATAAAATAACCAAGGTTCTGCAAACCGGACCGATCACTAAACTGGCCGAAGTACTAGGTCAAGAGTTAGTGAGTCAGACCGAAGCCAAATTGTGGCCAAACCAGTGAGTATGTGAAAATTTTAGGCTTATTTATATGAAATTCTAAAGAAAAAGTTTTTTAAAAAAAAGAAAAAGCACTGGCCTGACCGGACCAATTTAACTACTGGTGCGGCAATTCCCAGGCCAAATTGGCCGGTCCGGGTTCACAAACATGAAAAATAACACAATAAGCGATCAAAGTAGCAATGGAATTGTTGTCATGGTTTGCATCACTTCCATCCACATGAATGCGCATGGTCTTAAACCCACAATGTATTCATTACTCATGCAAGACTTGCTTCCATCCTAAAGTTGAAAGGCCAAGTGAGGAAAACTAGCAGCACCTCAGGATCAGTTACACTTTCTAAGAAATATGGTTGAGTGTGATAAGGATATATTACTCGTGGTTTGAAATGTAAGACACAGTTGAATTTTTTTAAAGAGATTAAGGGAGATAAATAAGTTAATTATATGAAATGTTATATATAACTATATTATATATCACTTAATACAACAACAACAACAAAGTCTTAATCCCACTAGATGGGGTCGGTTACATGGATCGTATAACGCCATTGTGCTCTATCGAAAACCATATTTTTAAATAGGTAGTTGACCAAAAGGTCCCTCTCCATAACCTTGTTAAGTGTTTGTTTCAGCCTCCCCTGACCTCTCTTTATGGGGCTCCATAGCACTTGATCAACCCTCCTTACCAGTGCATCCAATAGCCTTCTTTGCACATGTCTAAATCACCTCAAACGATTTTCTGCCACTTTCTCTATAATAGCCCCTCTAAATCTTTGTAAAAACCTTTCTTAAGATGTGTTTCTGCCCCTACCTGAGGTGCATATACGCTGATAATGTGAATAGTATCCGTTCCACAATCATTTTATAAATCAAACAAATTAGCTTAAAGGAAAAAAAACAAATTTAAATACTTTAAAGTAATTTAATTAACTTCCTTAATCTCCCAAAAAAAATCAACTAGATCTTATATTTAAGACTAGGGGTAGTAGTATTTTCTGAGTTTGAATTGTCCAGATCAGCAAGCCCTTTTCATTTAAATAAAATAATAAACAGTAAAATACAAAGGACACTTACGGTGAAGGCATTTTCAACCAGATGGAAAACTGGACCCTGCATGCCCACAAGTTCATCAAAGGGCACATCCTCAGCACCATCAGCATCATCCAGACCATCAAACATTTGCTCCACATGAGCCTCAAGACGCTGTGCTTGCATCTCCCACCGTGCTGCAACATTCTCTGCATTCCTTCTAGGAGCTTGAGCTGCTCCAATGTCTTGAGCTCCTCCAGCATCTTCAACATTTCCATCACCACCAACATTGCGATTAGCTTGTCCAGCAGGCCTTCGGGCAATTCGAGCCCCATTTCTATCCACTTCATCCTCTCTGTCAACATCCTGCCCCCCAATTTCTCGTAAATGCCTAAAGTAATCCCTCAAAGAAGTGACCCCGAGAAAAATGAACACAATGCTTGCAGAGAGTAGGAAGCCATGTAGACAATCAGTCAGAATAACTGCAGTAGATAAATGACTTAAGAATAACCTCTGGGCTTCACCAAAGCTCCTCACAAAAGCTAATCGCCATATCCAAAATGTGATGAAAGGTATAATAAGGAGCCACACGGATAGCACAAAACCCAAGCGCAAAAAGAATTGCAGAACATGACACGCTTTCATAGCCATTCCAACTACAAATTCCTGAAAAGGTAGCCTAGCTGGAGCATTTGCAGCATAAACGGGAGAGAATGAAAATGCATGTTTGCAAACCTGTAGCAAATGAAAAGTGCATTCATAAGTGCTACACCAACAAGAAAAGCAAGGAAGATATCAAATATACTGCATGCAAAGGATTTGGGTCTTAAGAATGCTTGGTGTGGGTGCAACACAACGCCTACAACCTAGCATAGCACAGGCATCATTTTTCCAACTGTATCCTTAAAAGTCTGGCATGTAGGTCTTCAAGTTACTCTATCAGCTCCAGCAGTTGTTCTTTTCATTGTTATTGTTATTGTTATTGTTTTGGTTATAATCATTGACATTTTCCGCTGCTAATAAAAGTATGTTTGAACTTGATGATTGACCAATCTAAGGTAACAAGGTTAAAGGTAAATCAGGCTGCTTATAATTATTCCTCACGAGATGACGGACATAATTTCAAGTAAAGGTAAATCAGGCTGCTTATAATTATTCCTCACGAGATGACACACAATTTCGAGTAAAGGTAAATCAGGCTGCTTATAATTATACCTCACGCGATGACAAACATAATTTCAAGTGGAAGATTTACCTTCGTTCACCACATGTAATCCGTACGCCCCACACACACACACACAAAAGATATTGCTAGCAAAAAAACTGCTACACTAATAAACAAGCACCAGCTCAGTAAAACACGGAAACACACACACACACAAGCTAAATAAGATATGGATCAGGATTTCAAGAATAAAGCGTGGTAAAACCAACAGATTCAATTGATCCTTATGTTGATCCATGCTCAAAATCCCAACAAACAACCTAATCAGCAAACCATCGATAAATTGCAATAAAAGTTGCATAAACTACAAATACAGGGATTGGGACAAACTTCGCATTGACGAGCGTTGCTGTGATTAAGCCACTGAAGGAGACAATCTTGATGCACAAACTTGATGCTCCCACTACACGCGCACGGGTATCTGAGAGGATTTTCAGCATCACCAGGGTTCCGGCATATCCGACAGACGTCCTCTTCCTCCTCGTCTTCATCGTCGTACTTGGCTGACGTGGACGCGTTCGCTTCGTTCTCCTTTTCCTTCAAACCATGTGGTGAGGAGGAAGAGGAGCAAGAAGAAGAAGAAAATGAAGGAGGAGAGGAGTTCACAGGGCTCTCTGCAGCGTTTGCGCTATCACCGTTGGAAGGTGGCGGTTCATGATCGATCTCCATCGTCGGGAGTACTATTAGGCAGCGCGTTAAACCCTACCTGCCGGTGACCTGCGGAGACTCGCCGAATCAAAGGACCGAGTCCTGGTGAATGCCGAGCAAGGGAGACAGAAGATATGAGTTTGCTAGTTGGGAAATGGCGTCACAATTTAAGTTCCAAGCTTGCCCTTACCATATGAGTTATATGACGTGCATACTCTTTTAGGTCGGTGGTATTCGTGGATAAATCGGTTACACAACACGGGACCGTGGACGTGGAGGAAACAACATGGATCTTACTCATAATTATATTATACTACCTCCAGTTTTATTTATAAGACTCAATTGACTTTTTTGAAGAATCCTAGAAAAATCCTAAGAAAGCTAATTACATTACTTTAAGACATTAAAATTTATTGTTTTTCTTTCAATTATGTTGTTTGACTTATGAACTAATA
>JBAGKO010000008.1:17957476-17968201 GCA_037177275.1 Acacia concinna
GAATAATTTAATAATAAAAAAACATAAAAATAATGATCAGGAATTGCCCCAAATTAATGGGGCAATAAAGGGGCAGCTGAGGCCCCATCCTTTTATATATATATATATATATATAATGCATATATGGAGTGTATAAGAAGCATGCTCAATTTTTGTGGTTTTGGAACAGTCCCAAATACTTGGTGTGCATGATTGCCAGGCTCTACTTAGCTCCCCAATTTTGATGATGGTATCTGGTGTTTTTTTGGATCTTATTCCCAAATATCTGAGCGAAACATTAATTCAATTATGGGTTTATAGCTACAGCTCTTAGTATAAGTATCCTAGGTCTTAAATTTGAAATCCAAAGACATATATAGCAGGATTTTACACTCCTAGACGAAGTCTGTGTCAGTGGATTTGCCCCACTTCATCAAGAGAGCACCTACACTTTAGTGTGTCTCTCTCATTGTTGCCCTTTCCTTGGTGACCTTCTCTACCATTTCTAGTGACTTTGTGCATTTCTTTTTTTTTTTATTATTGATTATTGTTGCTTCTATTTTCTTCTACCAACCATGTCTGAGCTTTTCTTCTTTTTAACGGGATAATTCCTAATATCTATGCGTATCCGCAACAGGATTTTAGGTTGTCGGTGAAGGTTAAGCAAAAACAAGCATCCTATGACATTTCCCGTTGGGGTCCTCCTCCTCCTAATTTCTTCTTATCTGATCTGACTTTTCCTTAACTTTCACCCTCGACGTTACTTTCTTCACCCATTCCAACTCTTCCTTCTTCACACCAGAAATAATGGCAAGTTCATGAACCTTCAAGCTTCCTCTTTGATTCACTTGGAAGCTGACGTACGTTGTTCAGGTACGAGCTATGGCAACCTGAAAGAGCCTCATTATTATCTCCTCTTACTGTAATGGGTTCTCCCAAATATCCTTTTTCTGTACTCTAAATAAGAAAATACCTCGTGTTTAAGAACCATAACTTCCGTATCTGAAGGTTATGATAGTTTTAATAGTCTCTGATGCGTTAGAGTATGAAGTTCGTGTTACTCCTAGTGTTATATATATGCCTGTGCCAACCACTATATCTGATATGCATGATATTAAAAGTGGTTGGTAAGAATCAATTTGAGTAACTAATGATGAAATGAAGCATTTTACAGTTTTTGTTCTTGGATAGTACTGGGACAACATGAACCAAAAATCATGGCTTTGGAAGAAAAGATCTATGGAGAAGACAATCTTTGCAGCGGACAAAGTTGCCAATTCTTCAAGGACCAAAGAAGCAGAGGTACCAAAAAAATCCTTTACTAATATTCTGAGGAATAGTTTCTAAACTGATTGTTATAAGGTTCTCTGATTAAAGAACCTGGTACACTGAGTATCAATTTGTGAGTTTTGTCAAAGTCTTGCTTCTTTTGAATTCTTTGAATCCCATCATTTAAGAACAGAGAAACTTCACTTGAATATAGAGTTCTCAGATCTAATTTGTTATAATTATATTTTATTAGGTAAATGACATTCCAACAGGTAAAAATTCTGGAGCGGAGAGATCATCAAAAAGTCTGAATGAGAAGTTGGCGTCAGTCCTTCTTGATCCTCATGATGCAGAGGATTTTCCTCCAAAACATGAACAGATGTCACAAGGTAATATTAGAGGTAGCTCACTGCTATATGTTCTTCTTTTATCGCTCTTTTGATGATTCTAATGGAGGCCATGAAGTGTGGACGCATAACAAGAAACAAACTAGGAGGACTTGTCAAATTCAAGAAACATAAAACATAACAAAACCACTCGCAGATATTTATATATCTTGCCATTATTATCCCATATTGTAAGTATTTAGCACGGTCAATTTCCAAAAGAAAATCCACTAAATAAAAATGGGAAAAGGTCGGTTAGAAGTAACTGCTTAGAAACCTTATTGACTAGAAGGAGCTGAATTTAAGCTAGTGCAACTCTCCTTCAGCTATATGTAATATATTTTTAGCTATCTGCAAATGACTTGTACCAAGTCGCTTTAGCCACTAATATTTCCAAATAGTTACTTTTAACCAGCTTCCCAATAAAAATATATTAAATTGTATTATTCAAATTATTTGCTTACATCATCAGATCTTAAAATATTTGTAGCGACGTTATCATCAAGATGCGATTTATAGTTTCTCCCTCAGACCTTTGTCTTTTGTATTTATGGGGATTTTCTCTTCTTTTAGGGACATAAACATTTCAATGTTCATTTCCCTTCTCAGACCTTCAGATATGCTTTTTTGCATATGCTATTGTTTCTGTATTCTGGACATCCAATCTGGTTTGTAGTTTTGGCTGATCATTTTCTAATCAAATTCTAGGTGAAGATAAAGCAACAGAAGAAGTGGATTCCTTTGAAAATGAAGCAGATGAAGATTTGTTCAAAGAAACATCAGCTGAAAGCATGAGTGATGCAGTACCAGATTTATTGAAAGAACATGAGAGGATTCAGAGAGAGTTGGAAGAAAAGTTGCAGGAGAATTGTAAAAAGCTAGCTGACTTAACTGTGGAGAATACGAGTCTAACTAATGCACTTCTAGCCAAAGAGAAATCCATTGGGGACCTGCTAAATCGTAAACGTCAGATTGATGTAGAATACAGTACACTAGTTGATAGATTGGATTCCGCAGTGAAGGAAAACGCTTTCCTCAAATATGAGTTCCACATGCTTGAGAAAGAACTTGAGATTCGAAAAGAAGAGATGGAATATAGTCGTCAGTATGCAGAAGCTTCTCATAAGCAGTATCAAGAAACCATTCAGAAAGTCTCCAAGTTAGAAGTTGAGTGTCAGAGGCTCCATCTTCTGATGCAGAAAAGGTCACCCCAGCATGCTATGGCAAATATGAAGAATGAAAATGGAACTATGGGAGGAGATAAAGACATGAGAAGAAGAATAAATCCTACCAGAGATTTGGTTTGCAACAAAACTGCTAGAAGAAACTCACCCGAAGTATCTAACAAGAGCTTCAACTTGATGATCAAACGTTTACAGGATCTGGATGAGGAAAACAAGGCTCTCAAAAGGATTCTGACCAAGAAGAACTCTGAATTGGAATCTTCAAGAAATATGTATGCTCAAACAGCCACCAAATTATCACAGGCTGATTTTCTACTCAGAAAGCTATCTCAAGATCACAAGTGCTTGGAGCTGGCAAGGTGCTATCCCGTATCAAATGAGCTTTCTGTTATATCAAAGTTTGATATTGCTAGTGATGATGGGGTTAGCTCTTCGGGATCTTGGGCTAATGCACTTATATCTGAGCTGGAACACTTGAGAACTGGAGAGACTAAAGATCGGAAGAACTGTAAAGCCATTGAAGTTTCAGAGATGAACTTGCTGGATGATCTCATCGAGATGGAGAAGCGAGCCATAGTTTCAGTTGATACACCTAAAAGAGAGTATTGCTCTGACTTAACTGGTAGAGAACTAGTGCCACTTGAACAAGAATTTTGCTTCAGTGACGGGAAACAGGAGACACAGTTCAAATTCGCAACTAATGAGAATTCATTTGACTGGCTTCAGATTGTTTTAAAAGCCACCTTGGAGCAGCAGCGCATATCGAAACGAAGTCTCCATGAACTCTTTGAGGACATGAGAATTGCTTTCGGCTGTATAACTCCCCCAGCTCCCTGTAAATCTGATACAGCTCAAAAGTCCAGGGATTATAATAGTTTCAACGGTGCTACAGAGGAGAAAAGCAACCAATGCCTGAATTCTAATTTGAGAAATTCAATCAGTAAAATCATCAAATTGATTGAAGATATTTCTCCTGTGTCACTAATCAGCAATAATAGCCCAGACGATTGCTTGAAGAACCAGCATTCCAGAATACTTCAATCGCCAACATCCAAAGAATACTTTGTTCACGTTTTCCAGTGGAAGCTTGCTGACTTGAGTCCACTTCTACATCAACTTGTTCATACCTGTAAGGATATATTAACTGGAAGAGCTGATCTTGAAGAATTTGCACAGGAAGTAGCATTTGCTTTGGACTGGAGCATAAATAATTGCGTCAGCCCTACAAATTCTTCAGTTGCTAGGGATAAGATCAAGAGGCATTTTAGCTTTCATGAATCACAAAATGGAAATGAAAATAAGATAGATGAAGATAAGATGTCTTTCTGTTCACCTTCTGCTTCCCCAGATACTCAATGTGTGTTTTCTAACAAGAAGGATAATCAGAATGATTTCCTTGAAGAAAACATAAAATTGAAAGATGAGCTGAGGAATACAGAAACTGCAAAAAATAACTTGGAAGAGAAGCTTCAGTTAGTGACCGGGGAGAGCCAGGGTCTGAAGAAACAACTCCAGGAAGCACAAAATACCATTAAAGGACTCCAATTGGAATTGCAGACACAGAAGGAATCCAATGAAATAATCGTAGATCAGATTGAGAAACAGAATCTTATAAATGAAGATCTTGATACTCAGTTAACAATATCACATGCCAAGTTAAATGAAATTTTTCAGAAATTGTCATCTTTAGAAGTTGAATTGGAGGATAAGAAAAACTCTTGCGAAGAATTGGAAGCAACTTGTCTAGAGCTTCAACTCCAACTAGAAAGGTAATGCCTTTTCTGTTCTTATCCCACTCTTTTGTAGTTATCTTATCTTTTCTTTTCTGGATAACAACTCTGATTCCGAGAATATGAAAACTGAACAGTATAGCAAAGAAAGAATCTCCAAAACATGACGGACATGAAATGGAAAAGATGCATCAAACTGTAAGTTCTTTACATTTTGTTGACATGATACGAAGTTGCATTGCCAATACAATGCTTGATATATTGTGCAATAGCATCTTGTCTGTGGTCATAGCAATTTCTTGTTTAGTGTGTTCCAATGGTTTAACTTTAGTTGGCATTTTCAATACTACTTCTCAGTTCACTTATGAAGTCAACCATTTTTTTAAAAAAAACCAATGAAGTGAAAACTTCTATTATTTAATAAAATCTCAAATCTTAGCAGAAATAATTAGAAAAACAAAATTTCAGGGCCTGGAGATCACAGCAGCTTCATCAAAGTTGGCAGAGTGCCAAGAAACCATATTAAACCTTGGAAAACAACTGAAGGCCCTTACTTCATCAAGTGACAGTGCACTTCTTGATAATGGGTTCTTGAAAACCAGTGCTATGGCCAACCCAACTCACGAGGAAAACTTGTTCAAACGGTCCTCTTTGCGCAGTCAAATGCAAGCCGAGGATGATACAAAATCAGGGATCCTTCAATCTTCCCATACTGAGGAAAATAAAACTACGAGCGGTGTTCAGAAGCCACCCCCTCTTCAGTCTGATAACAGCAATGTTCTACACGTTCCCAATGCTCAGGAAACAAATCTAAGTTCAGAACAAAATGGTAGAAGCATTATTGGTACAGTTGCTCTGGCGGTGGTGCCAGCTAAAAAACAAGGAGGATTTGGTTTACTGAGAAAGCTGTTGCTAAGAAGGAAGAGAGGGAGGAGTAAGGGAACGTAGTCCTTAGCCAAAGCATGACTCTCTGAAAGGCAATAGAATCTGGAGTAATTGTTAGTATGTTCCTTGGCGTAGTCCTTAGCCAAAGCATGACTCTCTGAAAGGCAATAGAATCTGTAGTAATTGTTAGTATGTTCCTTGGCGCCTTGTACTTAAAGATAGATCCAAGAAGGATAAGAACTTACCAAACGGCTACTTGGACGAGTTTTTATTGCTTGTTGCACCAATCATTAACCAAGGAGTGTTTTAGGCCCAAGATTTGTTTTTAACACAATACTTACCTCTCATGGCGATCAATTATTCTGTTTGAATGTGGGGATTGATTGATTTCAGTATGACGTGATTTTCACTTTCATAGGCTGGTGTGTTTGTTGATTTGGTTTGGAGATTTTAAAATTTTCTCCTGAGTGGGAGAGTCATTTGACTTTGTAAATATTGCTGGTGTACATACAAGTTGTATTAAAGATCTTTGAGATGAAACTTTTGGAATTAGGTTATATATGCATTTCTCTGTAACATTTTCGGGACTGACGAGTAACAAACAAAAATGGATGCATTGATGGATACACACACATAAATTGCTGAAAATATGCAAAGAAAATCCTTCTGCAGAAAGCACACAAATAGTTGCTGAATTGCTTTACTTGGTAGTACTCAACACATTTCGTCGTCATCTTACCCTTTCAACAAATCTTTGGTCTTCAGAAACAATTAACACGAACTTGAGAGAACTCTTGACAAAGAAACGCAGCACTCGAATGTTACTCCCTCCGTTCAATTTCATAAGAAACAATTAACCGAGTCACGTTTAAAAAATTAATAAAATTAGTTGAAGACAATAAAAATATTAAAAAAAAATGGAACTTTTTTCCCAAAAATACCCACATTTATGTGGTAGAAAGAATGTATGTGTGGGAATTAAATACAATGATATGTAGTAATTAAATGGGGCTAAAATGGGAAGTCAACAATATATATATATATATATATATATAAGATAACGACTAGATGTCTCGTATTAAGGGGACATAGGGAATAATTGTTTTAGATTGGAACTAGACTATTTAAGCAAATAATGGAGAATCCATAAAACTGTCATCATTTCAAACAACAGTCATAAAACTATATTTTGGGATAATAGAGCAGCACATCACTTTTGCTGATAACAAAATAAACAGTGGAATTTTTTAAAGCAAGACGGGAAAAAGTTTTTGTTAATTACATTACTACAGAAATCTTAATTAGATTCCTTATATTTTCCCCCTAATCTTTGACGTTTTTACCCATATATATAGATTTAGAATGTACCATTCTCTAGCTTCGATGGAGACATCGATAGCAATAATCACACATGCAAAAGGCCTACAATGTTGTTCATAAAAGTTTAAACCGCCTCAGTAAAAAGATCAGAGCAAAAGTACTGTTAAAATATTCCATTGAAATGAATATTGTATATACGATCAAATATATTGGAATGACTACTCACAATTCAATTTTTTTTTAATATTGTACATTCAATAAAAACAAATTATACTTAAGTCAGGTCTTTGCCAATGCATGTTCCTTCATTTCTAGCAATGCATCTTCAAAGCACTTAGCAAGGAACTTTGGGTCAGGAATAATGTCTTTAGCTACCTGGATTTGCATGTCAGCCCTTCCAGCATAGCTCACCATGTTCAAAGTGAGTGCCTGTATTACAAATCATCGGTAATTAACTTCAAGAGCATAAATCCATAAACCTAATACCAGTATTTTATCTGCAAAGTCATAAATGATTAGGTTTAGGGACTGTACATGAGGCAAGGCAGAATTATTTGCCCTCAAGAAAGTTACAGGGTTGCCTGCAAGCGTAATCTCCTCTTGTGGACCAACCACATTTGAGATTGTAAATGTAGTGTTGCAAACAACCCTGTAATTTAGCAAGCACGCAACCTGCAAATATACAAACAGCATTACTTTAACAGATATATGGTGGTTGAAAATTAATGCACTAAAGATACCGGCAATCGTTGCCTTTATATCTTATTGTCGAGTTTTAAAAAGGTCAAGATGATTATTTGTGCATGGTCCAAAGTTCAGGGGAATTTTGAGTACTTGGCAGTTGGCGGCAATAAAACGTACCTTTGATCCGAGAGTTGCCATTACAAAATCTCCAACTGTGTAAGAGAAGTGGGCTTCCAAAGATTGTTTTTTTCTGTCAATCATTGCCTTAGCTCTTCTCAGATATTCTAAAGGATCGGGACAGTTGCTTCCAAGATATGATAGAGGCAGCAAAATCATGCCAAATTTATTACCCCACCTTGCTTTTGAATTGCTTCTCATCATATTGGTTATATCCTGATCAGTATCAATAATATATATCCAACCTCAACGTTATATTCTAAGTGAGACCTGAATAATAAATACAGTAAAAAGATACACAAGCAAGGAGATTATATGTGGGAAGAGTGAGTAGACCTGCAAGCCTTGCTGCGGTCTCAAATTGACCATGGCTAACCCTGTTATCTGAATCCCATTTTTCAGCCCTGATAACGGGTAAAAAAGAAGTATATATTGTAAATTTGTGACTGAGTGAGCTCACAAACCTTTGCCTGCACAAATAGAGAATAAAAAAGGCCAGGTACGAATGACTTACCATTTGATTCTCGAAAGTCCAGGTATCTTGATAGTCCAGACGATATGATTGCGAATAGAACATCATTTATGGTCTGCAGAATAATATGGATGAATGAATCGAAGGGCTGAAAGAATTTATTGTGAGTTGTGATTGCTCATATATCTAACTTTTACTTTTTCAGTCTTAAACGTAAGACCTAATTTTTTGTGCAATACGTTTAAGACTAGAGGTAGTACTGTAATGCGGTGGAAGGCAAAATCTCTAAAATATCACTTACCTCAGTACTTTTTCTTTTATACATATTAGTCATATTAGTGGAAAATTTAATCAGTGATCTTCCTTTGGAGGGGTCTGAGCTTCTTAGGCCACGGTGCAGTGCCTTTGGAATATGTGAAGAAAATAAGGTTATACCTTTAAGCTGTGTTGTATGGTTAGTATCCTATGTGACACCCAATCCGTGTTCGATCCCGGCCTCGTGTGATAAAAAAAAACGCAAATCATGCAAGAGATCATACAAAAGAACCGTATTTTTATGAGGGTGGTATAGTAGGAAACAAAGAAATAAACCTTCTTTAAAAAATTGGGTAAGAAATCGCCATATTTCTCTCTTCTCACCATTATTTTGGGCAATTACAGCTGCGGTGTCTTATTTTTGGTCCAACACTTTTTTTAATGGTAAAAAAAAGTTATATAATAAATTAAAAGATAAAATATTGAAAATACAAATTTAACCGGAGAGTTCCATGGAGAGAATGGTAAACCATATATATATATATATATATGGGAAATTGAAAAGGAAAAACCATAAAAATTCTCCAGATAGAAGCAAACATCATAAGCAAAGCCATTTGGTGATGCCGTGAGAATCTTATTAGACTGGGGAACTTAGAAGCGACACACAAAACTGTTGGCGACGAACATTCTGACAATGATAGGAAAGAAAAGAAGAAGATATTTATCGTAGTTGAAACAAATTAAGTAGAAGATTCCATGAAGGTGAAGGCAAGGATTGAGGCTTTTCCAAAGTAATTGCAACGTGCAAGGCTTACCCGTACACGACTCTAGAGTCTACAGTCCGCACTTAAAAGAATTCTCCAATTTAATGATTTGGGACAATATTTATTATCCGACATCACGCCTTGACATAGAAAATGAGATCGACTCACACAACGAGACAATGCCTTCATGTGCTTCAATTGTATTTTACTTTATTTCTTTTGTTTTTTTTTTTTTGCCATCATTAAATTTCCTTTCATGCCATATGTATGATAATAATAATAATAATTTTTTTAAAAAAAAGAGCCGGGTCAGAGTGTCGAACTCTGTTGACCCTAATTCGAGAATAACTATTAAATTGAAGTTCAACCCTCAAATTTGCCTAATAAAAATTAAACCCCGCAAACTATTAAGGGTGGGTCAAAATCTGTTTAATGCAAGAAAATAATATGGTGAACATAGATGAGATGATTCAACATGCCAAAAACAATCGTTTTTTCTAATTCTCATATATATACCCCTTAAAAATTGTCTTACCTTGAGTTTTCAAAGGCAAAGATTCAATTTTTCTAGGGGAGGAAAAACAAAATTTGCAGCGACTTACAGCGTTGGTCACGGCTTTTTTCACCACCTTCATATCTTCCAACCGGAACTTGGCAGTAGCCATCTTCCTCGGCCATTCCTCCACCCCTGCTCCGCCGCTTAACACCGTTCTCCGATCACGAACCCACAAGCACCTCAATACAAACTCAATCGAAAAAATTACACAGAACCACAATGTAACCACAAACGTCCAAAGTTTCCTCCAATCCCTCCAATTCCTTCCACTGCTTTTCTTCCGATCGAAAGAAACTATCGTCGGCGGCGCCTCCGGATCATCCACCTTACGGCAGCTAGCAAGAAACATGGACATCAACGAAATTCCATCTCCCAAAGCGTGGTGGATTCGGAAAATCACGCACTTATGGGTATTTAAAATGTGTATTTCCCACAAGGGTTTGTCTGTGCTGAGATTCTCGATGCACAGCTCCGCCAAGTAGTCGTTGACTGCTGATTCATCGTCGCCGGCAGTAGTGGAGATGGGGCAGTCGATGGCCTTGATGTGGCGGTCGATGTCGACCTCGGTTCGCCGCCAGTGCTCGAATCCACGACGGTCGCGCACCATGAGGCTGGTGAAGCGTGGGTGTTGGAGCATGAGGGAGTCGCGGACTATGGGTTTGATGGAATCGGCATCAATGGGGTTCTTGACTCCGACGATGCAGTGGATTACCTGATTCGTCTTTGGCTGCAGGAACAGCCGGCCGGCAGGAGTAAGAGGTTCATCGGAGTCGTTCGTCATCAGTAATGCTCTGGAACTTGCAAAGAAGAACAGTCCTAAGTTATGAGCAGGAGAACGACGTTTGCGGTATCTCACACCCAATCTTTGCCCTGGGATATAAATATTAAATGGTTGAATTAAATAAATAAAAAATTAATTACAATTAGTAAAGAGAACGTGGAGGAGTAAGAACATGGCAAAAAAAACAAAAATCTTAGTAAGAAGGGAGAAAGACAAATAAATACCCTGCAAACATGAGAAATTCAGAAAAGTGACTCGAATTTCAGAAAGGACAAATGAG
>JBAGKO010000008.1:17968301-17982029 GCA_037177275.1 Acacia concinna
TCGTGCATGCTAGCTTGCAAACAAAAATAAGTATTTTATAACAATGTTAGTAATACAAAAATCATATTTTATTACTATAAAAAATCTCCACAATACACCTGCTTGAAGTATTGATGACTTTCTTGAAGTGTTTGATTGTTCCAGTATTGCAATTAATAACAAATTTCAACCTTTCCTAATAATATCACCACCCATTTATTTCATCATGTATTTATGTCTATTAAAGCCAGCATGTTTTTCCCTCCAACCAAACCATCTTCCTCAACAAGTCATATTGTAAAGCATCAAAGACCAATAAGCTCTATATAACAAATCCTCTCATAGCTAACACCCCACAAATATATTCATAACAAATACCACACTGTGTCATACTTGTGTAAAGTCCGAAGATTTAATCTTAACCACCTACAAACTCACTAACCCACAACCAACAACCACATTAAACAACCACAATGACAATCCTCTATTTATTGTTCAATTCCCTCATTCACAACACCCACAAAAAAAATTATCCAACTCCCCTCAATGAAACTCATCTCATGTACAACCCCCTCTTTTTGCTGTAGTAATACCTTCAACAACCAAAGCCCACCGAAATAAAGAATGGAAAGAATATGGCCATTGGGAGATTATTAAAGCAATGCATAACGCTTGTCAAAATTACTTACACTTTTTTCACATTCCTGCTCTTCGAGGTTCAGCAACTCTCTCATTCATCTTATTGTTGTTTCAAGCTTTCTCTGTTAGTAAAGTTAGTTTTCTTATAAACCACAGCCTCACTCATTTTTAATGAGAGGGGCATGTTGGTCTTTTGATCAGAAGTAGAAAACCTAGATTATTTCTTTATCACCAATCTATCATTTTCAAGTGTTAACATGCCTTCTCGGGTTTTACAAATTTATTTGATATTTTATTGAAATTTTTCCTTTAAAAATGACAATAATTTAAGTTAAATATTTTTTAAATATGAATAACTGAAATTAAATCTATCAACATTTATAATTTATTATATCCAGTAAAAAAATTTCTACGCAGTTTATATATAAAGTCATTGAAAATAATAAAAAAATAATAATATGAATTTAATATTGAGTTTACACAATTTTATAAAATAAAGCGTAATAATGGTAAACTAGTGAGTTTAATTGAGTTTTGACTATCATGAACTTAAAAAAACAATTTAATTTTATAAGCTAACAATATAAAACTGATAAATTCAGAATGGGAAATTCACAATGATGTCTCAAATAAGGGACTTTACCTTAAATAGGTTCCATGAAATCGTGTATTTACAGTCAGGTCCCAGGTTTCAGGAATTTATTACTGCCAGGTCCCAGGCATCAGAAATTTACAACCTTAGGACCTGATTGTAAATACGCGATTTCACAGGACCTATTTGACGTAAAGTCCCTTATTTAATACCTCATTGTAAATTTCCCATTCAGAATCACTTGCTGAGTTTAACAATAGTGAAAATTAGTACTACGAGGATGATGATTATGATGATGACGAATAAATAAATGTCAGCAACGCTGTTCTTTTTGGGTCGGGCTTGAGTTGGGCTACTAGTTATCACAGCAAACTCAGGCTTGTGTTTCTGGGTCGGGTGTATCCGATTTTAGAAGCCCTAATACAAGACTATATAATCCTTCATCTGACAACTCCATAGTTTTATAGCAGCCAAGGGAGTTAGGGTTTCGCGGCACAACCATGGAGCAATCGCAGAATCAAGCCCTCGAGCAAGTTCAGTGCTTCGGCCGCAAGAAGACTGCTGTGGCCGTCACCTACTGCAAGCGCGGCCGTGGGCTCATCAAGATCAATGGCTGCCCAATTGAGTTGGTTCAGCCGGAGATCCTCCGATTCAAGGCATTCGAGCCGATCCTTCTCCTAGGAAAGCACCGATTTGCCGGCGTCGACATGAGAATCCGTGTCAAAGGAGGTGGTCACACCTCGCAGATTTACGCAATCAGACAGAGTATTGCCAAAGCCCTTGTCGCGTTTTACCAGAAGTACGTCGACGAGCAGAGCAAGAAGGAGATAAAAGACATCCTTGTCAGGTACGACAGAACATTGCTGGTTGCTGATCCCAGGCGCTGCGAGCCTAAGAAGTTCGGTGGTCGTGGTGCCCGTGCAAGGTTCCAGAAGTCCTACCGTTGAATGCTTCGCTACAGGGCAAAAGGTCTCTTTGTTGATTTAGATTTCAATTTTCGGTTCATGTTTCCTGCTGTGGAAGACTTTTGATATCGACTATTAGCTCTATAATTTTGGTCATTTTGTTTTATGGATTGTTGAGATGCTTTTATTTACATGAAGCTTTTTATTTAGGTTTCAATATGGTTATCGACGGTTCTAGGTAATTTTGCTAAGGGTGCTTTTTCATTTTTAAATGTTTAAAATTCATAATTAGTTCCGCTTTTCTATGCGAATATAGCATGCTTAATATAATCTTTTCAATGTGCATTTAGCATGTTTTCAGGTCTAGTGTTTCATCCCAATCAATTGGGATGTTCTTGTTTCTTGGTGGTCTATTCTGATTTTGCTTAGATTTATCATTTTTAATATCGCAACCCTTTTAGTGTGGTGATGGGATGGATGTGACGCCGTTTTGCCAATTGTGCGAGGTCGAAACTTAATGGCTCGTACTTCATATATGATTCCGTTTATTCAGCCTAAATCTGCTCAGTAGTGATCTTGTTTATGAATTTGAGGGCTGTATGGCTATGGTTCTTGGATGTATTAAGGTTGGAAGCCAAATCAACCAACTCCATCCGATTGGCTTCCGTAAAAAAAAGTAAAAATTTCGAATTTCATGTGTCCAAATATCTTTTTGCCCTTCAACCTTAACGTGGCCCATCACACCACCTTGCCCCTTGCCCTTCCACTACTAGCAAGACCCACCGGTGGCTTGTGCTCATGGCCATGACGGCCATGGTGACCAACGATGGCATCATTGTCATGGATCTCCAACTTCGTCTTCTCCCTAGCTTCATCTTTGCTGTCTTCTCTATTTCCGCCTTTTTTTTTCTTCTCCATTGAGACTGTGCAACGGTGCCGATGTCTTCTGCCGCTTCTTCATATATGGAAACCAGTGACGGCACCCATATTTTGTACTACTCTTCTTACCCTTCTCTAGAGTCTGGCAAACACAACTCAATTGTTACTAGTTATTATTGCAACCAGGTCGGGATATTGATGCCACTGACAATTATTGCGACAAAGTCGAGGCAAGTTGGAAGCTTACCATATTGTTGTCAATGGAGGGCAACCTTAGTTTGGTAGAGATCCTGCGACGCAAAACAACATTTAAGATTTCATATCTTTCATAGAGTGAAGTTTGTGAGATCTCCCATTTGGAAAATTATGAATAGTAATCTTCGAATGGAGATGAAGACGCCTTCATCATTATTCTTTGGGAAAGAACCTTTATTTTTCAGGTTGTAGGATATGTATGAACGATGACGATTTGTTCATCATTCCTTCCCCGGGGGTTTAAATTTAGAAGGCATTTTGGTATTTTTGTATAAAAATTAGATCTTATTTTTATGGCATACCAGACATACTTGAAAACATTTCTATTTCTATATCCATGTTTATTTTTAGTTCCATCATAATCAATTTCAACCTACCAAACAAGCCAAAAGGGATTCACTTCATGGCTTCTATCCAGTTTTTTGGAAAACCGGTTTGGTTGAAGACGGCCTGTTTCATTTTCTTTAACGTACTTTAATGAATGATAAAATCTAATTTTTTTCCCCCTAATGTTAGTTCTGTAGAAACAGAATTAAATTGTCTGATAAAATTATATCTATAGACTATAGGTCCAAGATTTACTTTATATTTTTTTAAAGGTTTAGTATGGGGAGAATTATATTGAGGCCTCAAATAAAAAAATTAATTTTTTAACAAATCTCAATTAGCTCTTTACTTTGTCAATATAACTTTTTAATTTATCAATAATAGTTCATCATTTGTCAATGAGAACTTTTTTGACATTAATTTTATCTGGGATTTTAATGTAATTCTCTCTTTAGTATATTGTAAAGGCAATTAAAATATTTTTATTTTAATATTATTAAATTTAAAAATAAAATAATTATAATAATTTAAACTCTTAATTTTATTAAGAGTATAATGTAATATTATTTTGGAGGAATTCTATTTAAATACCTTTTCAGTTTTAAAATTCTAAATAAGTGATTTTTCATAAAATGGATTTGTTGATTACATTACAAATTTAAGTAATTTCATTATTCTTATGGTTTTCAAGATTGATATGAGATTTTAAAATTTAAATGATATTTAAATGGAATCCTCTTTATAATTTTTTTTTATCTTACTATTGGTGATTGGTGTAAATATTTAAACCTTTAGTCTAGCTTTTAAAACATGGATGATTCTTTTTCTGTTTTTAATGCCAAGAAAAGATGGATGATTCTATTCTTTTGGGCAAATGAGAGTTTTTTATCTGTGGCTATATAATTAACCTGTCTTTCTCTGACTATGATTACATGATTCTAAGATTGAGATCGATAATATATTTTGAGTGGATAGATATCACATATTTGAGCGTGCGATGATTAAATTTTTCGGTTTTTTGGGTTAAGGGGTTTAAATATTTAGGAGGATTTTATGTATGGGCGAGAGGCACATCAAAGTTTTTAAGTGAACAAATATATGCTTTTGAAGTTTACAAAATGAGATGGTTCTGCCCCTTTATTAAAAAGTTTAATGATCAACATTTGTTGATCAAATATATAAATATGACACGCCTACAACCAATCCATGTCCTTTTTTTTTCTCAAATAAGTTAAATAATTTATTTATATTTTTTAATATCTTCAAATAAGTTAAATGTATCTTATATATTTGTGTTTTTTTAAAAAAAATTTGGCAAAAGTTATGAGAAATCTACAAAATATATATATTGTGAAGGGAAAAAATAAATGAGACAAAAAACACATTATTCCCTTTATTTATCCACGAGTGTGCAAAACAAAATAAAAATTACATATAAAGAAAGACAAGGATTGGGAGTATCATTATTTAAGAACAGGCAAAGATTTAAAACCATAAAACAGGCAACATAGGTGGATTTGCGTGGCGTGTTGAGGAGGACAGGGATAGCATCAACCGTAGGTGGACTTCTCATTTGATCCGACGGCACAGAGTGATTCCATCGCCAACAGGGAGCATGCAAATTTCAATCCTGGGGTCCACAGCAAGTGCCTTGTTGAGCTCCAACACAAAGCCTCTATACGACACGACGTAATCATCCATGGGCACATCAGGCGAGTCCACAACAGCGCCGTTCCATAAGGTGTTGTCGTAGCCGATCACACCCCCAACCTTCACCAGCTCGATCAGCCTCTTGTGGTAATTAAGATAATTGTTCTTGTCAGCATCCACAAATATGAAATCGAAGCTTCCACGATTCTTCTCCTGCATTTATATGCATTAGTTAACGTTGGTGCCATGTGATCTAGAGGTAACGAATTCAAATCTTAAAAGCAATCTTTTTAATAAGGCTATACGTATTTTTATCCCCTTCTAGATTCTACATTAGGGAAGTCTTGGGTATTGAGTTACTATTTTTATGCATTGACATATTTATCTAATTATATTAGATTAAGAAAATTAGTTAAGTTAATTATATGACAAATATTTTTTAAAACATTATTCTAGTTATCTCTTGTTATTCCTTCATTCATTCTTTTTTAGAATTATTGTTGAGAGAGTATTAAGAAAAAAAATTGATAAATATATAAATTAATTCTTAAAAAATGTCTTACGTCAAGGAGTGGAGGGAGTAATTTATTCTCCAATTTAATTTCTTTCAGATTTTTGTTGTGTGTTTGAAAATTTGGAAAGCTTACATGTTGAAGCAGTTGGTCAAGAAGAGGAAGGGCAGGGCCTTCTCTAAAGTCAACCTTGTGGGCAACACCTGCATTCTTTAATATTGGACTACCCACTTCATAGCTTTCCCTGTCTACGTCCATGGCCAATATCTGCATATAAAATGATAAGCTCACATTTTTATGGATAGGAAAATTGGCAATAAAGTCTTCAGGAATAGACTTAATATCAAAATAATCCTTCAATTTGTTAATACTATTATTGTCAATACTCAGTTGTTACTATAGACTATTTTGTTATTAGTTTCCTTCTTTGAGGCCTTATTATCATTTTCCCTAAAAAATAATTTAGTGTATAATGAAAAAGTAGTCCTTTAGAAATTGGTAAAAAAAATTCCCATCAGCCACCTGAAATGCTTTTGCGGCTAGAGATTGTATAATCGATCCTGTGCAAGATTTCATACAAATATCAAACTACCAACACTCAAATTCATGTACTTCTAATAAAATTTTTAAATGGGAACTTTTCATTGTTTTTAAGAAATTAAACTCATACTGTGAACAAAATGGATGGAATATTTAAAAATTATTTCAAATGTCACATTTTTATTAAACTTACTATATATAATCTGCCCTCATTTATTTGTAGGCGGCAATTGGTCCTTAAGATACTGAATAGGCTGATTCTAGTAAAAAGTAATCAAGTCCGAAATAATTTGCTTATAATAATGCTTTATATATTAATATAATTATTGTGTCTTTTTTGAAAAGTTAAATTTATTCTAAAATTTCAAAAAATTCATAGTTTATTTCGGAGAAAATTGTTGACATATTGTATTTACCCTAATCAATCTTTAATTAAAATTATGTCGGCAAAAAAATTAAAATTTAATTAAGAGAATTTGTATTTGTTTAGGGAAGTGGTCCCTAGGAGATGATTCAATAAATTATTGATTCTAGAGGAGAGTAAAGTCAGGAAAAAAAAATTACTGCCTTCATAGGTAGCAGTTTATAACTTAATGGGGGCGAAGCAAATTTATGTATTAAGTATTTACCAGATATGCTTCATAAGAGAAGAAAATAGTGATAACTAATTAACAACTATTTTTTTGGTAAAGTGACGATAAATAATATTAATACAAATGATCCATTCTATTTTTATCAATTACACAATTAATAGCCAGATACAACTTTAATGTATTGATTTGCTCCTGAACGTTGAATTTAAAGAAGCCTTTAGTGTCAATTGGATACCATATAAAAACTTAAGTAAGCCCTTAGTGTCACTTAGATCAGATAGCTAGATAATTTTTATGCGTGAGAAGTTTTGAGATTATCAACAATTAGAATTGTTTAAGAAATTATATTGATGATATACTCCATATGAAAGTAAGTACGTACGTACGTACCTTGCCATCATGGGGAAGAGCAAGGGCAGTAGCCAGCAATGAGTAACCAGTAAGCACTCCAATTTCCATGGCCTTCTTCACATTCATCAGTTTTACCAGAAAGTTCAAAAATTGCACTTCATCTGCCGTTGTCGCCATCATGCTCCTACACACACACACACACAGAGACATGTTTCATTATCTTCTTCAAAATCATCATCAACAACCACAAACAAACCCATTTTCATACATACATATATATCATTATTATATATATATATATATATACAGTGGCGGAGCCAGGACCTTGTAGCAGTGGGGGCAATGTTTTTATTTTCAAGCAAATGACAATATAGATAATTTAAGTGGGTTCAAATCTTAACAGTCAGTGGTGCATCATAAAAAGCCTATTAGTTATTTACATAGATACCAAAAATTTGAGTGGGGGCAATTGCCCACCCTCAAATGCATGTGGCTCCGCCACTGTGTATATATATATATATGAGAAGTTGAAGTGTAAGACATACAAAGGGTACTTTTCTGTGATCTGTCTCAGCTCCTTCATGGGTTCTGGTTCTTTCGGATAAACACTGGTTTCCAGAATATACTGCGACATTATCATCATCATGGTAGCCCGATGATTAATATCATATTAGAGGGAATTAAAGGAAGAGGGTAAGAAATGGGTTTGATTTAGGGGTACGCATGGTTACCTGGTAAAGAGCATCAGTCCTCAAGAGGTTCTTGGGGACGACCCCGTTTTGGTGCTTGTTGGCTGCTTGGTGGTCTCCGCTGCATGCCATTATTATTGTTGCTTCAAAAAAAAAAAAAAAGCTTGGCCTTTTTGAGACCTGTACGTGTTTCTCTAGCTAATTCTCTCTTGTTGATCTTTCACTCTGCTATTAAAAAAAATAAGAAGGCAGAGACGACAGAGAGGATTGAGATGAAGATGGATGAAAAGACAGTGGCGATTTATATACATTAAAGCAAGGATCAGACCGGGGCTCAACCGGTGAGAACATAAATGCTCTGTTGATTTGTTTGAGCATGCTTCCAAAAATGGCTTGGTGGTTGGTGAATCCTTAAACATTTACTCCTATGATAAAAGAATAAATTTTTGCATCCTCTTTACAGGGTACACATAAATTTTTTATATGAATATAATATTTTACTCTTAATTTATTATTGTATTGATTTTATTTATGTGATATAATTTTATATTAAAACAGAAAAAAAAGGCTATTGAATTTTAGGGAAAATTCTAAAAAAACAATCAAAATAGGGAAAAGACAAATCAGAATAAGGAAATCGAAAATGCCAAATCAATCACTTTGTACCTTTTTTTTCTGTAATTATGAAAGTGTCACTGGATTTTTAACAACACCAATATCTTAATTCACAACAAGAGTATCTCAATTAACAACAGTAGCACAAGCAATTCATAGCGTAAATACGTAGTACCTAAATGCTTCTGTTGTTATTAATTGAGATACTCTTGTTGTGAATTAAGATACTAATATTATTAAAAATTCAATGACACTTTCGTAATTACAAAAAAAGAAGATACAAAGTGACTAATTTGACATTTTCGATTTCGTTGTTGTGATTTGTCTTTTCCTTATTTTAACTGTATTTTTTTACAATTTTTCCTAAATTTTATGGCACAGTTATGCTTTTTTCTTTCCTAGAATATGGCAGTGTTATTCATATAAAGAATTATCAATTTGTATCAAATTAATTATTTTTCTGTTTATAATTTAACATTTAAATAATAATTTTATAAAATATCAAATATGCACCATTCAAATGTGTATTCTCTAAGAAACTAATATAATCATTTGGTATTCAATATTACATTAATATTTTTAATTTAACATAAAATCCCAACAATTGAAATTAAATTGAATAATAAAAAAATAAGTGAAGAGGAAGTAAAGAGAAGAGTTAGTGGAAACACCATTTCCTTCCTTATAAGTACATTGTGCATAATTATCAATAGGGGCACCCTCTGCGTAATTACTAATAGGGCATTTATTTTTTTGCCAACAAATTATTAATAGAGCCATTTAATTTGGTTCAATTTCAGAAACCTTTTAGGAATATTAATCAATATTCCATTCTTAGAATTTAGAAGTATTCCCTCGGTCACAATTTGTAAGATCTTTATTTGACGATATTTTTAATACGAATAAAATCAATTAAGTACAGTTTAGAATTTTAATTTTTCAAATTACAAATGAAAACTTTCAAAAAATATCTTTCAGTGTCGGCAAGAAAATATGTTACATTTAATAAGGGATACAGGGAAGCTGGGAAAGATATTCGATAAGGGAAATTGTTTTGTTCGTAGTGACGTACAAGGGAAATAATGAGAGGTAATTTTGGAATAAGTTTAATTAATAGAAGGGTGAAGGTGTAAATTTACTTTAATGGTGTATTTGGATGGGGATAAAAGTGGAGAGAAAGGGGGAGAAAATTAATACTAAGTTTAAAAACTTCTTTAAATAGTAAAAAGACTTATTATATTTGGAAATTTTCTCCTATAATTTTCTTTCTCCCCTAATTTTTTCTTCATCTAAACATGAGGTAAAAGTTTTTGTTGAGGGATCAAGTTGCCCTAATTTTTTTTTTTGAGTTCACCCCAAAAATTTTAAAACCTAGCAAAGCTATACTTATCCTTTAAAAAAAATTTCATAATCAACTTGAATTTTTTAACTGTCAATGCTATTTTTTTTTAAAGATGCGGGATAATATTATTATGTTTTGAAATTTTCGGTGTTAAATTGAATCAGAAAAAACTTTCAAGACAACATTACTTCCTAACAGAAATTTTTGAAACCAATTTACAGCTTAACCCTTAATGAAATATACGATTTTCTCCATAATTTTTATATTGCACTAAATGGGTTCGCCATACCACTATCAACATTTCGTTATTATTTTACCTATATCATTCCATATCATTACATTTACCGATTATGAGATTCAACCTAATTATAAAATAAAATTACCATTTTTTCGCTAGGCATAAGTATTTTCTTTTTCTTTTTTTCTGGTAGGCATAAGTATTTTCTTGTTAGAAGCAATTTTATTGGGCTCTATTGGGCACTAAATGCAAGCAATCTTGCAATAGAGATTTGAACTTTGATTTATCCTACCTTTCACGAGACTGTCACTCAACTCCTGGTGATATTGGGCCACCCTATACAACAAAGCAAAAGTACCATATCGTTTTTTTTTTGGTTAAGCATATGCATATGCATCCTCTTATTTAAAGCAATTCTACCCATAGTACTGCTGGGCACTAAATATAGGCATTACTCCCAACATGGACTCAAACTTTAGTTTGCCACGGTTTGAGAGATTAGTGTCTTCTATTATACCCAACTCCTTTGGTGTAGCATATGTTGTTAACACTTAACACGTCTCCATATCAAAATCAAAATACATCTAAGTACTGTTTGGTGGAGCCATTTACAATAGCCTGACTTAGCCTTAGCTCTAGACTCAAATTATTGTTCATCAAAGCCGTCCTTATTTTTCTTTAAATAAAAAGTATGCCTTGGGCTTATGCCATAGAGCCGACTCATCCCCATCTATTATAAAACTGCTTGGAACTATGGAAGTTAACTTTTCACTCATATTTTGAAATATATCCAAAAGTTAACTTTTGACCCATATTTCAAAATTCAAATTTCAAACTCCTCATATTCTCTCACCTTCCATCTAATCTCTCAACACTTAATCTCAAAGTCTCCTTCCATTTTTTATTTGCGTATCACGGGAGAGAGAATAAAGGAATGGAAAATTATCATTGAGTAAATTGAATTCAGTCACTGTACAAGTACCTCGTATATACAGTCAGTCAACTTAACTTAAGGGACAGTTGTACAACTAATAGGCTAACAAACTTGTTGTTGTAACTAACTCTAATTATTACGTTACTAATTATTTACATTATATTCCCTAATACCCCCTCAAGCTAGAGAATGTATATATATCATTCCCAGCTTGGAAATGATTTTACAAAAAGGAGTGGGACTCAAAGGTTTAGTAAAAAGGTCTGCCAACTGATCAGGAGTCTTGATCGGTAGAAGATGAAGCAGTCCACTTTTGAGTTTTTCACGTACAATATGACAATTTATCTCGATGTGTTTAGTACGCTCATGAAAAGAAGGATTTGTTGCAATATGTTTGGCAGATTGGCTGTCAAAATACAAAGAGGCAGGAGAAACAAGAGGAATGCCGAAATCTTTGAGCAAATAAGAGAGCCATTAAATTTCACATGTAGTAGCAGCAAGGGCCCTATATTCAACCTCTGAAGAAGAAGTAGAAACAGTCTATTGTTTCTTAGATTTCCAAGTAACTAAAGCCTAATCTAGAAAACCACAGAAACCAGTAATTGATTTCCTGGTATCAACACACCCAGCCCAATCTGAATCACTAAAAGCATTAAGTTTCATGACAGCTTGAGCAGGGAAAAAGAGACCACGGCGTGGAGCACTTTTAATATATCTAAGGATGCGATGAGCAGCCTGCAAATGAGTAGTTGTTGGAGCTTGAAGAAACTAACTCAATTGCTGAACTGCAAAAGAAAGATTTGGGCGCGTGTTGGTGAGATATAATAATCTACCCACAAGAGTTCTATAAGAAGAACTATCCAATAAAGGCTACCCTAAATCTTTAGAAAGCTTAAGATCACATGCCATAGGAGTGTTCACAGGTTTACAGTCAAGAAAATTAGCATCAGATAAAATATCTAAGGCAGATTTCCTTTGAGATAAAGAAATACCCTTAGAACTCCTAGCAATTTCCAAACCAAGAAAATACTTGAGATCACCCATATCCTTAATCTTGAATGTAGAATCAAGAAACCATTTAATTCGAGTAATTTCAGCCAAATCAGTCCCACTAACAATGATATCATCGACATATACCAGTATAGCAGTAAAAGAAGAATAAGTAGAATGGATGAAAAGTGAATGATCAGCTTGAGAATGAGAATATCCACAGGAAATAAGAGCTTTCAGAAAGCTTAAAGAACCACTGTCTACTTGCTTGTTTCAACCCATAAAGAGAACGTTGAAGTTTACACACCTGATTAGGAGAAGAAACAACTAAACCAGGGGAGGAACCATGTATACTTCCTCATCTAAATCATCATGAAGGAAGGCATTATTAACATCAAATTGCTTCAAATGCCAAGTATGAGCAGCTGCTAGTGCAAGAAGTAAATGGACAGTGGTGAGTTTTGCAACAGGAGAAAAAGTGTCATTATAATCAATACCCTCAACTTGGGTAAAACCTTAAGCAACTAGGTGACCTTTGTATCTGTTTAAACTGCCATCAGAATTATATTTCTTAGCAAAAACCCACTTGCAACCTATAGGATGCTTACCGGGAGGTAAAGTAGTAATCACCCAGGTATGATTCTACTGTAAAGCATATAGTTCAGCAGCTATGGCTTGGCGCCATCCCTCATGTTTAATGGCTTGGGAATATGTTTTGGGAATATCATCATTAGTAATAGATAAAATAAAATGTTTATGAGTATGGGAAAGAGCATAATAAGAAAGAACACAAGAAAGGGGATGATAATTACCTGCCTCCATAGAATGTGGCACAGCTGAAATGCATTGAAGGGTATGATGATAGTCTTGCAGATAAGTTGGTGGTCTCCTATGCCTATCAGAACATCTGGGAAGAGGAGAAGAAGAAACTGATGGTAAAGAAGAAGGGAGAGGAATGGGAGCTGTGTTAACTGAAGGGAAGTCTAAATCAAGAAATTCCTGAGGCAAAGATAGAGAGGGTGATGAGGAAATATTAGAATCATCAGAATTAGGAAATGGAAATATAGATTCATAAAAGGTGACATTTCTAGAAACATAAATTTGTCTAGTATGCAAGTCCAAGGTAAGAAAACCTTTGGTGCTAGACCGAAAGCCAAGAAAAGCACACTTAGTAGCTCTTTTATCAAATTTAGTTCTTTGGTGTACAAGAGTAGAAGTATAACAAAGACACCCAAAAACTCAGAGAGAACTAAAATCAGGAGGTTGCTGGAATAAAATTTCATAAGGACACTTGTTCTGTAAAATAAGAGTAGGAAGGCGATTAATAATGTAAATGGCATGAAGAATAGCATAGGATCAATAGATTTTAGGCAAATGAGATTGAAAAAGTAATGCTCTAGCCATATTAAGGATGTGTTGATGTTTTCTTTCAACTTTACTATTTTTTTGAGGGATCTCAACACAAGATTTTTGATGAATGATACCTTCTTCTGCATAAAAATCATGTAAAGCAAATTCTGGCCCATTATCCGATCTAAGAATATGAACTTTAGTATCAAATTGTGTGTGCACCAAGTGAATAGAATTTTTGATAACATGGCTAACTTCAGACTTATGCTTAAGAAGGTAGATCCAAGTATAATGCGAATAATCATCAACAATAGTAAGGAAATATTTGTGGCCATACACAGAAGGTAA
>JBAGKO010000008.1:17995763-18011807 GCA_037177275.1 Acacia concinna
AAATCATAAAAAATTGAAAACAGATCCTTTTTTTGCCCATAATATATCAAAATGTCACTCATTTTATGTAGAATCTAGTCATAAAAAAACCATAAAAAAAATATTTAGAACCTACCCTAAATTGAGGGCCATGGAGAGGAAAGCCAAGAGGGGAGCTGGCTCCAAACAGAAGAGTGGGATGCCACTGCAGCCTATAATGTTTTTGGTGGAAAATAATTAAATAAAAGATGATGCATTGGTTTGGGTGGGTCCCAAGAGGCGAAGTCAGAAAAAGACGCAAGTCTATATAGGGGTTGGTTTGGGGTTGGTGAGACTCAAAACAAAGTAAAGTAATTTGATTAATTATCTGTAATTAACTTTCAATGTATATTCCTTGCCATGAGTGATACTTCCTCCTCTCTTTCTTTTTTTTGGTTCATTACAATGAATATTTACTTGTTAATGAGATGAATTAGTAAAAGCCATTAACTGCTTATTACATAAGACTTCTTTTGGAAATAAGTTTACAGATTTATCATGCTCATCAATCAACCTATTAGTCTCTTATTAAAAAAGGGCAGAAGAGAATGTATATATAAAAATATACAATATGTGGATTTATATTTATTTCACAAAGTAAAAAAAAAACAGAAACTAGGAAGGAAAGAAGGTTGGTGACCATCAAAATCATAGGAAGTTGGCAAGTAAGTTGGAAAATTGAAGAACTTTCATATACTTGATGGTTCATAAGATTCAATGTGACTGTGACCGATGTTTCCTCCAACTATTAAAGTTGAAGTGAAATGCATGTGCAAGACTTCATCCATGATATTGCATCATTCATTTGACGCCAAGAAGAGGAATAAGTTACAATAACATTAAAAATCATTTCATTTTAGTTTATTCCTAAGACATTTTTAACTTCCGTTTTTATGACCTTTTTAATGCCTTTTTTAGAGGTAGAAAGTAAAGAAATCGCATATGTTAAAAAGGGACATCGCATGGGATAATTGGTTGCATATTCCTTTCATCCTCACCAGAGCCTCTAACGTGAAAATGACATTAAAAGGAGTATTTGTCATCTACCAATTATGCCTCACTTAGTCTAAGTTGAATTGTAGTAAAAGGTGGTGTATCGTCCACATTACAAGTTTAACCACCATCCTTATATTTTTATGTCACACAGTAGGTGATCTTTTATATCATCAACATCTCAATGTCTCTCATTTAAACAATTCACATAAGGATAAAAATACATATTATTTTTGTCAGACGTGTTCCTTAAGCAAATTCAATAAACTCTTCCACTTCTTTCTCATATTTCTCACTAATTCACAAAGCATTCATCCAACTATGATCCATTCTTATTCCTCCAAAGACATTATGGTCAATACTCAACTTAATTAAAAACAATCTTCATATGTTAATATGGGTCATAAAAGTGAATTGTCTTTTACTCTCTTTTTTTTTTAAGAAAAAATCGGTAGCATTTAAGTTTATATCATTTATGATTAAAGTCATAATCAACTACGAGCAATGAGTTTTATGCATAAAAAATCTTAAAAAAAAAATTAAAGGAGTTACTCTATTCGTAGCTTTTGAATAGCAGAATTTATTAAAAATTTCCTCTGTAGGTGTAACTTGTTGAAAATATGTTTTATTTTTTAGTCTAAAACGTTATTTTCATTGGGTAAAAGTACGTTTTATCTTACATATATAAATAATGTTGTCATCTCTTCCTAATAAGAAAGTAATTGTGACTTGAAAATGTATAATAACGTTATTACATATACATATATATAAATAACTTTTTTTTTGTCAAAAAAAAATTGTGACTCATGAAAATGTAGAATTGCAGTGTGGGAAAGCAATAGTAATATAATAGTAATAATGAGTAATGTGTAAATTTTGGTAAACTGAAAACGTGGAAACAAGAAAATGAATGAATTCAAAACTAATACGTATTTTTAAACCTGCTAGTCCAATTCCTTTGTCTCACTTTTCCTCCCAGTTATTTAGGATCTTTATTCTACTGTTGTTTTTTGGGTAATAAGATCTTGCTTCTACTTTTGACAACATTCAACTACCACTCTAAATTTCCATATTATTTTATCAACTAATTTTTTAGTGAGGTGGCATCACCTTAATAATAAAACCGCTAATAAAAGGCACATATTTTAGCAACAATTACGATATAGTCATGGCTATTATGGCACATTTTTTAACATGTACTCCCTCCCATCCCTAACGTAGAACTCAATTGAAAAGTTCAATGTTAATCTTTATTTAATTTATTTTTATTGGTGTTCCCTTAATAGTAATAAAGTAATAAAGAGATGAAGGAAAATAAGGAATATGATTAGGGTGTTAAAAAAAACATGTTATATATTAACTAACTTACTTTCTTAATCTAATCAAATTAAGTAAGTATATCTTACATTAAGGAGCTAAGAGAGTATTGTTTAACAAACCACTAGTAAAAAGCAAGTTTCTTGGAAACTAAATGAGTTATTGTTTTTTTTAAAAGGGTCAAGCGGCAATTTTAACCCTAAAATCTATATATTATCTAATTCATTTTTTAAAATTGTATTTAAAACTTGCAAGAAAAATTTGCTTTTTAACAAAATTGATGTGAATAATATATGATTGTCAGTTTAATATATTTAGTCAACTGACATTCAAAATTAATTAGATAATATACAGCGTAAAATTGTCCCTTTATAACAAACCATTAACCTTTTTTTTAATAAAAAGATTTAAGGTAATTATAACTCTAAGCAAATGTTGCCACTAAAAGACAGATTAGATTTTTCAAAAGGTTGTAACAAACAAAAACACACATAAAGGCCGGGACAAGTCATGTAAATAAAAGGAAAGGGCCAAAATAAATAGCTTATAGCAGGGCAATATCAAAAGTTGACAACTGTAGAATAATGAGTGCGTGTGAGTAGGTAGCCAGGGTTCCTTTTTTTTTTAAAAAAAAAAAAATTGTTAGCCAGGACTCAGGAGACCTAATTGTTAGACCCAAAATATGATAAAGAGTAATAATCCAATCCCTTGTATGATGAAATAATTGCTACGAGTAACATTCTTGATGGAAACAGGTCATTTCATTTGGAAAAAATTCAGTGTCATTCCTTGTTGCTCCTTGACGAGTCCTTTTTGGGGGAAGTATGTACAACAAGGTTCTTCTTCAAGAAGAACTCATCAAGTCTACAAAAATTAAGATACAAATGGGTGAATGTTTTGAAATATATTATAAACGTAATGGAACCAGCTCCCCTGCTTGTCTTTGGGACAAGAAAGAGGAGCTCCTATCATCTGTACTGTCCAGATTTAATTTTTTAAAAATAAAAAAAATTATTTTTTAAAAAAATGTTGGTTAAAAAATTATCTTTATTTTAGATTTTTTACATATTAAAATTATATTTTTTTAAAAAAATTAAATCTAGGATCTAAACCGTGCAAATGGGGAGCAGGTTCCTAAAGGCAATTAGGTTCACGATCATAATATATTCTAAAGACTATGACTACATCCTACTTTCAGAATCTCTTTAAGTGCACAAGAAAGTCACTAATGAAAAAATTATGAACGTGTTGGTCCTGATATTAGAACTTTCAAATCAGTCAAAAACTAAAGTTTTTTTTTCCATTAAAATATATAATAATAAGATAGGAGACAACAATCTTTGGAAAAAGAAAAAGGGAGAATTCCAAAAAAGACACTGGAAATAGGAAAAAAACAATTCAGTACAGCAAAATCTGAAAATCTCATATCAGTCTCTTTTGTACTTTTTTGGGTAATTACAAAAATGTCACTGAATTTTTCACAACATTAGTTTCATAATTCACAACATGAGTTTCATAATTCAGTATTATGTATTTACAACTCACAGTATAAATACGTAGTACCTGGTGTTGTTAATTTGAATACCCGTGTTGTGAATTACGAAACTGATGTTGTGAAAAATTCAGTGGTATTTTTATAAATAAAAAAAATTACAAAACAGATTAATTTAGGATTTTCAGATTTCGCTGTATTAAATTGTCTTTTCTCTATTTTACTTGTCTTTTTATAAAAAAATTTTTTAAAAAAAGATAGGATGATAATCTTAATTAAAATGTGACCGCGTGTACGTATTAAAAATTTAAAATTATAGGACAAACAAAAGGAACGCTTTTGTATTAAAATAAAAATTGGGGAGTAGGTGAAGAATAACGAAATGAGGTACTTGGAGTCAAGGACAAATCACAAGTGGATGTGGGCACGTGGTATGTGAGGATTTAATTTTAAAAAAACAAAAATAAATTAAAAAAAAAAAAGAAGAGAGAAAGAATTAGAAAAAACCCTTCACTTACAGGAGTACACCTTGAATTTATTGATTGTATTATGGCCCAAGTCTTGCTCACAACGTATATGTCTGTTTGACATCATGATTTAAAAGTAGTTTTTACAAATTCTGAGATAAACATGTGAAAGGAATTTTACTTAACCACAATTTTAAAAATAAAAATAAACAAACACTAATAGAATTAAAAAAAGTAGTAGATATTATTGTGGGCCAATCTATTAAAAATCGAGGACTCAAATAATATTAATAACTTTTCGTACTAGGAAGTATTCCCAAGAGTACTGCAGAACATGTACTCAGGCAAGGAAAACAAATTTAATGAGAATTTGGTCACCCTGCATATATAGGTAACGTGTCCTCTTACTTTTCCGTGTTCTGTTGCCGTCCTTCTTCCCTTTTATAACCATTGGACTAAAATCAAATAGCTAGGATTTAATATTTTATAAAAATATTATTACAATGGGGAGAATGATGAGGATGAAGTAAAGAAAAAGATAAGAATAAATCATTAAAGATGGAAGATTATATATTTTGATCCAATATTAAAAAAGGGCAAAAGGGACGTCACCCAAAGGAAAAAGACGAGAAGAAAATTCATTCAAAAAAGGGAGAAATGAAAGCAGCGTACGTAAGGCCATCCAATTAGAATGCTACAAGTACGGCCCACCCTATTGAGCTGTTTTCTCTCTCTCTTTTTTTTTTTTTCCGTTTCTTACATATTACCCCTTTTATTTTAAAAAAATAAGGGATATTTAACCAATTTTTTAGTTTAAAGTGACGGTTAAGAAAAATAAGTATGTTAAAATTATTATTTATTTTTATTAAAATATCCTTATTAATGAGGAGGTATGAAATTAGGGAGATAATACCTTTATTAAAGCCCATCACTTTCTCTTCTCTCCTTGAGAATGATAACTTTTATGGTCAACATAAATATTATGTTTAGGCCAAGTCATATATATTATCAATTGATTTTATTAATCCGTGGTCATATAAATAATAGACTTCTAATTACACTAAATTTCATATAAACAAGCCTTGTTGAAAATTTTTTTTTTTCCGGCACTTAATCTTTTTTTTAATGACGAGTTGTGAATAATTCCGGTCAATGGTACAGTTATGAATTAGTACTTGAAGCTTTGAAGGTGTGAACTGTGGAGTGAAACTAAATAATTATAAATTAAAAATTTTAAAAAGTAATGAGTCATTCTATTTTTATATTTAAAAAGGAAAAAAAAATAACCCCACCCAACTGTGTTGCGTATTGACAGCTCAACGACTTATGATTATAGAATATATACCTGTTAGATTTATTTGGATATAGTTATAAATAACATGTCTATAAATCTTTTTTTTCTTGCGGATTTCTATCCATAAAATAATTAAGGAAAAAAAAAAAGAACGATTCAACCTTACGCCCCCTTCTCTTTCTCACACGCAAATAAATGTGTCAAATGCTTTATAAATAATTGAGCTTTGAAAATAATAACTTGGGATTGTATAGTAGTCTTTAAAGAGAAGAAAGGTTTATTTTGTAACTTCGTTTATACTTTATAGTACCACTCTCATCTCTGTTATAAATATATTTTTACTAAAAAAATTTTGTATTTAATATAAGTCTAATTTAAAAGTATCAAATCGCATTATTCAATTTTATCTTTAATTAAAGAAGGATATAGAAAAAAAAAAAAGTTGAAAAAGCGCCATTCAAAGATAAAGTTATAAATTAAGTTTTTAATTATTAATTTAATTAATTCTCTTTGTTATATGAGAATTAGTTAAAAATAACTTGTAATAAAGATAAAAATGACAATAAATAAAGTAATCCTTAGAAATACAAACGGCCATAACTCATCCAACATAAATTCAAGTGAGCAATATTTATGGGCAAAGGTGAAAGGATGGAAACGACAATAGCTAACAAGAGAAGCCAATCCCAACAAGTGGCAAACACTTGGTGGCCTTTTACCGCCTCGGTTTTGCCGTCCTAGAAAGTAGAAACAGACATGCCTTTTTCATTGCAGTTAATCCCTCCTCCCGTTTTAATTATAAGAATTTTTTAAAAAATTATAAATTTTCTTTTTAAAAAGTTAATTACATTACTTAATTATATTATATATTATATTTTATTATACTATATATTAGTTCATAAGTCAAACAACATAATTTAAAGAAAAACGATAAATTTTAATATCTTAAAGTAATATAATTTATTTTTTAGGATTATCTAAAAAACCCTTATAAATAAGATCGGATGGAGTATATTGTAAACACAATCTTGTATGGGAGAATTGCATTTAAGTTTTAAAAAAGAGAAATAATTCATTGATAAGTCTCATGATAACTCTCCAATTTATTAATATATCTACTCAATTTGTTAATAAACTCCTAAAAATAATAAATTTCTTTACCATCTATAAAAAATTTTAAACCCAAATCATTTTTCCCTCTTTCCTCCCCTTCCAAACCTAACACAAACCACCACCAAAGTTCTTTTCCCATTAAAAAAAGGCTGGTTGGTGGACTGGGGACGGCTAA
This sequence comes from Acacia concinna, assembly GCA_037177275.1. Lineage (NCBI taxonomy): Eukaryota > Viridiplantae > Streptophyta > Magnoliopsida > Fabales > Fabaceae > Acacia > Acacia concinna. The sequence goes on from JBAGKO010000008.1 coordinate 18,002,633, forward strand.
ATACTAACCCACAGCCCACAGGGGTGCATTATTGCCTCTCAATTCATTAATAAACCTTTGGCAGGTGCATCTTAAATGCTCAGGAATATACACTATGCACAACATTCTTTATAATTGCTTATGAGAATCTTACCAAACAACATTATTGCTCACATAAAATAAATTACAGCTACATGAGAATCCAGGAGCAACGATGCTCATCTGTTGCAGTTAACAACACGCGACTTTGGAGCATCAAATGTAATGAATGGTGGGGCAATATATATTCAGAGCTCATCAGACAGCATCTAACTGCAGTTTGGAACTTCCCTTATAATCACCAGATTTTGAGCTCATTTGTTCTCAGTTTCAATGCAGCACGCATGGCCATGCATGATGCAGAAAAACTGATGTATCAATTCAGCCAAAGACAGCAAGAAAGAACTAAAAATGTCGATAAGCAAACAGCTAATAGAGCATTTTGGCCAGTATTGAAGACTACTCTGATTACAAGAAGCTGTGGCAATTCTATTGAGCCTTTCATCTGAACATGAGCACCATCATTTCATGCCAAATATGGGCCACTTAACTAACACAAGTTTTTGTGCTTTAATTTAAAAAGAGAAACTATAGCTCCAGTCAATAGCTACAGTCTACAACCACAGACCAGAAGCAAGGGTGTTATACTAACTTCCCAGCAACGGATACAATTCTCAAGTTTGGTAATGGAGTATTAAAAGTCTGTCTCTATTAGAAATATAGATAAAACCAGCATGACACCAAAGCTAAATTAATGGAACCTTCAAATATCTTAATCCTATACGTCATTTTGCCTGTCTATGGTCATGTTAGCTAGTCATATAAAAAGCAACATATTTTCTTAAAAAAACTACAGCTGCAAAAAACGGTAACCGTATTGTCATATACTGAAGCACTGAAAAAGAAAGGAAAGAAATTGGCACATGGCAACATAAAACAATCCATTGGTTCACCGCGAGCTCGATAGTTCTTTTCAACCTGATTTCCGAGAGCCATAAAAAAGAAGTAACTAGTTTCATCAGAATTGAAGACAGTGAAAAAAGTTATAAGAACAGAGGTTCATCAAAGTTTCAATATCCATATTCTCACCCAGAAGCAGAGATTCTGGACACGGAACACTCTAAATAGCTGAACAATATTCGTGATTAACAGGAAAACAAAACCTTATTCATCCTCAAAACAGTATTTACATTTGCGAGTGCATTCTAACAACAATGCAATCTACAAAACTGAAATGAACTAATGAATGAAAGCCTACAGCCCATCATTCCTTCCAACCAAAAGTACAAAAAAACTGGCAGTAAAAAAGAAAAATTAAAAATAAAAAAAGCAGAAAGAATCTCTTGATTCTACCTTCTGTGATAACCTTGAAAACTTATTTTGGAAAAAAGAAAAAAAGAAAAGAAAGTTAAATGAAGAAATGAATTCAATTACTTGTCTCCATGTACCAATCCTTTTGTTGTTGTCCCATGATGAAATCACCAAAGATCTATTATGTACTTCAATTATTGCTTTTCTTTGCTCTTGCAGCCAATGCACTTCGTACAAACCAAGCATTCCTAGTATTTGAATTTTCCTCCAGTATAGAATCTTTACTACTCGGATACTGAAATTGGTAATCTTCAAGCCTACTAGAGAGTGCAGAAAAATCCTCTCTCATTAACAAACTATTATGAAGTATAGAGCAGGCACCAATATAAGCCACTGCCATCTTCAGCTCCTCTTTTATAGGTTGTCTCAGAATGCCCCAATTCTTCAAACTATCAATAGTTCTAAGAGCCGAGATGCGCATAAGCTTATGAGCAGAATTAAAATTCTCTTCATACGAACCAGGTAGAGATTCAGCAAAAGGAATCAATAACCATGGAAGAAAAGGAAAAGTTGAATCTCCTATCAAGTACTGATTTATAGCAACTCCATCTGTGTCAATTGCTGGTGAGTTCAATAGCTTCCCTTCTTCAATATCTTTGTACAAAGTGGACGACCTGATAATTCTTGAATTGCTCTTATGGCCACGAAACCCAGCGATAATGCTCAGAATCCGACTCGAGGAGTCGACCACTATCTGGGCCGCTATGTTATCTTCGCACGATGTTTCAGAATTGACTACGTTAAACCTCACACAATCGATCGCGCCACAGCAATTCGGTAACCCAGAGATGACTTCAAAGCCTTGGGATACAGATTCAATCTCGTGGGAGTTCGGGAACGCAATCCAGAATCGGAAATTGGTACACAAAACCCTGCACAACTGCTTCACACAAAACCTCGCCACCGACACCGAAACCCCGAATCGGCTCGAGATTTCAGCATAATCGGAGCCATTCGCAAGCCGAAACAATCCGATTCCGAGCCGGACACCGGCAGAAAGATTCAGAGGAAACAACTCGACGGGGTCGCGACACTCAAGCAATGGCTCCAGCAAACCAGAGAGCCACTCAAAGGTAGACGCCGTCATTCTGAAACAGCCCCTGAACGAGTCCGGGCTCCGAGCCACGACTCCAATTCCAATCCCACCCGGCGGGTGCCCATCAATCGGGTCAGTTTCCGGGTCGAACCGCTTGCGTTTCTTGCTCCTGGATAAGGAGAGAGAAGCGGCGGCGATCTCTTGGGATGAAAGAAAGTGCTGGAGCAGAGGGAAGGCATTGAAGTGTTGATTAGTAGAATCTGAGGAGGAAGAAGAAGAAAGGGAAGGGAAAAGAAGGAGGATGAGAAGGAGAAGCTGAGAGATGAGGGAGGAAAGTAAAGCTGCCAATTTGCGGGATTCCATGGCGGCTTTTTGTCGGGGAGTGAGGAATTTTTTTTGGGGGCTATGGTTTTCGGAAATCGAGGTATGGGAGATAATGGGGTGGTGGTGGGATGGGTGAATCAGTAAAGAGCGAAATACAGGGTCACACCTGGCGATTTTGATTAGTCCTATGTATTCATTCGTTTGGATGAAACTTCCATTTTTGGAAGCACGCCAGTGAATTTGCAGGCTTTGGAAGATTCTATTCGCACGTGCGATTCCTTTCTTAAAGAGACGTAACAGTCGTACCATTTGCAGATTGCATCCCCCCATTAACTTAGTCAGATAATTTCTGTCCGTTTTTTTTTGCCAAAGAGATCATTTCATGCTTTTTTTTTTTTTTAGAGCGTTTGTATTGACTTTTGTAAAATAATTTTTAGAATAAACTATAGTTCTCAAAATAGATTTTATGAAAATCTAGATATGGATAAAATGAGAGTGTTTGGATAATAATAGCTTTTACGGATTTCAGGATAAGTATGTGAGAGGAGTTTTGTCTCGATTTACGTAAACTATGATTTCATAATTGAAAAGTAAGAAAAATTCAATTCTGGAAACCATAGTTTGAAACCTGACTTTTTGCTAAACCTTAATTTTAAAATGATATGAAGTGTTTAACAATTTTCACTAAATTATGGTTTGAAATTAAAGTTTTCACTAAACCATGGTTTCAAACTATGTTGCCAAACATGCCTTATATTTTGTAAAAATATTAATGACTTTAATAACTTACCATGAATTTATTAAAATTATTCATATTTTAATAATAGGATTATTAGGAAAAGTCATAAATACATATAATGATGACAAAATTGATTTGATTTAAAAATTTTACAAAAATAGGATAAGAATGTTATTTTCTTAAGAAAAAGACAAAAAAAGGTCTAATTTGGTTCCACGAATTAAAGGGAAGGGTAGAAGTTTTATTGATAGTGCCTTGTTTGGTATGAAAAGAGAAGGGAAACAATACTAATAATATTTTCATTATTATACCTTTTTTTAAATTTAGCAACTTTCCTTTTCTTGGTCTTTTATAAAAAGAATAATAGTTATGTTATACTTTATTTTTTTTCCATAGATTTCAAAAATTTAATACTAATCACTCTACGTAGTCTGATAATTATTTATTGTAAATTTTTCCCTAAGCTTGTCTTTAATTTATTTTGGTAGAATGCGTTAAAAAAAGGTTGTTTAGGTAGAATGAAGAGTATTATTATTGATAATAATGACTAATCACTTTTTAATTCAGATTTCCTCATTGTAAGACCTTGTCAAATGAAACGATCAACGAGGGAGTTACATATTTATTTTTTTTATAAAACAGCAATGATCTTATCACAACACCATTAAATTATAATCTGATGGTTGATATTTATCAATTGAGGAGATTAAAATTTTTGCACTAGCAAATGATAGGCTCCCCTCAACTAGATTTGTTTCAAGTATAACAGTTGAGATTTTAACCTTCAACTCACTATTACATATTTGTGTATATATGATGCATATATATTGCGGTTATTGGAAACCCCGCTAACTATAAAGAGGTGATATTTGAATTGACGCCCCTCCTAAACATGTTTCATGGCTTTTAAAAACAACGTCATAAATATGATAAACATATATAACAGTTTTCAAACAACTGCTATATATAAAAACGTGGAATTTGAAGCACCATTCATTCGTAACATATATCACGGTTGTATAAAGAAACGCCATATATAGAAATAAAAAATATGACAATTTTTTATGAAACAGCCACGATATATATAGGTTTTGACATTTTTGTAAAACAACCGTTATATAAACGCTTTTAAAAATAGCCCCACTGATCCCTATTTTTACGCTTTCTGTAAAAATATTTTTCCTAATAGAATAATTAACTAAAATATGTGAATAAATCTTAACGTGACAATATACAATAATCAAGCATAATCTAAAAGAATGGAAGTGCTACTCTTAGCATAAGTAGCTTAGGCTTCCAGAGATTTCCCTGACAAATCCTCACGTGACCTATCACCTGGAAAAATTGTTAAAACGATGGGGTAATACAAAATCCTCAATAACCAACAATCCATCTCGTTGAGCATACAAGTAAGTGCCCTTGAGGTTTTAAGTAGGAATAGTTGTAAATACATAACATTATTACAATATTACAAGGTTACATGCATATCAATTGACAAATCTCATTATCTCATTTTTGTGTTGATCACATGGGTGCAAAATTATCAATATTTAACAATTCACTCTCTAACCTCCCTTATTACCTCCCACCTTATGTCCTCTGACTAAACCGATGGGCAAATACTCACCCATGTGACTGAGTGATAGTTAAACTCAATAAGCTCACCGATCAAGTGATATGGACCGACCAAAATCCACAGAGCACAAGATTAGACTATAGGTTCCCCCAATACATCAGTGGTGTGTCAATGCCCTATTAAACACAATGGGCCAAATGACTAACTAGTATACACCTGGAAACCTACCACCTTATTTCACCCCCTTATTTCCTCTTTTGTGCAATAATTTCACCCCCTTATTTCCTCTAAGATTAATCTCCCATCAAGATCCACATTCACCACCCCATCTCATATCAATTACTCATAAGGTATTATTATACTCAGTAGATATAATCATCATAAATCATCACGTTCCATTATCAATTCACAAATCAAGAGAATTTCCAACATCACAAATCAACATAAAATACATATAATATTATATTACTATCTATTGCTCAATAAAATAAGTCCCACAAGACAATTTCAATAATAAAATAAATTCATAGTACATATCACAAATCAATTGCAAATTCATGTAATATATATTTAATATCACTCACAAGCGTGTCACAAGCATGCACAACAAGAGAAAAGTGGTTGCCTCTCGCCAAAGTAAAATTGCCACAAGAATCCAAACTCCAAGCTCAACCGCAAGTCACAAATCAATCTTATTAATCCTCAAAGTAAAACCCTAAATCCCAAAATAATCACCGTCGGCAGCACTGGAAATTGCGATCTCACATCGCATGCTCCTTTGTAATTATAGATTGGGTGTGTTTTTATATATATAAAGCCCCACACCACATGTCCCTTTTTTGTTTATTATCTTTTTAACAATCTATTTATATATATTTATACTTTAAACTTTCTCTCTCTCTCTCTCTCCCCTCTCTCCCTCTTTCTTTGTATTTTTTATCCTTAATCTTATAAATCATATTAGGAAATGTAACAAAATCAGAACAAATCCCATGATTTCTTCCCTTTATTATGTCCATAATTTCTAGGATCTTGATTAAGTTTTATAGTGTAGGGAGATCTCCATTTAATATATTATGATTTCTATACTAATTATTTCATTAATCCAATAAAAATTTGGATGTTACACTTTCAAACTCAGCAAATTTTGTTGCACTCTTGTCCAACTCGCTCCCACATACCAACCACTTCTGGCATACCCACCTTGATTTCCTTGTCGTTTGTTCTCTCCTTCTGATGTATGTCTACTGTGATGCGGTCTACTTTATTGCGAATGCACTATTTGGTAGATTTGTATGTAGACAACGGACTTTGGGTCCATTGTATGATGGTGTTCTTCGAAACTTTGCAAGTTTTGTGATGAACCGTATAAAAGTGAGAACTTTTTTCCCTTAAGGTAGTTATTATGAAAAATTGATAATTTACTATTGAAATTTTGATAAATGTATTGTGGGTTTTGTGTTGTACGTACATACATGTGTTTTCCGAATATAGAAGTTGATGCGATACATATGTATATGATGCTAGCTTCTCATTCTAATATAGGTTTTGTATGTACGTGTTCGTTAGTCAATAAAAGTGAGAACTTTAATTAATTTGTTTTCTAATTTCTCTTATTCTGTTTTGCAATGATCGGTTGTCATCATTTTGTTTTAAAATCTATTTATTGAACTCCCTTGATGACTCTTATGTCCTTTAAGAATCAATGTATTGTTTCAGATGGTTTAATCCATGACAAAAAAATTAAATAAAATCATAAACAGGTGGACATTGATTATTAGAAGGTATAAGATCCGAGGCTCAATATAAATGGACTGTAAGATAAAATGATGATGATCGATCCTATAAAATAGAAAATGGCATAGTTGGTTGTTGTTCAATTAAAACTGTCATATATAGATATAAATATATGACGATTGTTATTAAAAAAGTACCATTTATAAGTAACTTATACATGACATTTCTCAATAAAAAACCGTTGTATGTTGCGAAATATATATGACTGTTTTTGAACCACCATATATGAACAAAAACAACCGTAAAATATAGACAATTCTATAGTAATGACTTATTAGAGGACAAGAACAATATCACTAAATAAATTTTCGCTCCGTTAGTTGATGCTGTCTTAAATGTTTGGTGTATTTATAGTGTCTGAGAAATTAATGACCGTTGTGACTCTTTAAGTTACTGTTGGGATTGCATCACTCCTCTTGGTTAGAGCCGTTGAGAGACACAAAGAATTTCTCTTCTAAGTGCGAAAATATAGCTCGAGCAAAGAGAATGTCATTTGAGTGAGGCTTGCCTAATCCGGAGATGCATTAAATGCTTCTGATACATTTGATGCTTTTTGGAGATTTAGGCTTGTATTCTCAATATGTTCTAATGCATAAGAGAAGTTATTCGTAAGGGTTGGAATCGAATGTGTATCAATAAAATAGTTTATTAATTCAATATAGAAATTATGTTACGACGCTTTGTTTTCTAGAAAACTGGTTTTTCAAAATAACCTTAAGGTTTCAAAGTTCTCTCGAGGTAGAGTTTAGAAATCATGTTACATGAATGTACTCGAGATTTCTGGTTTAACAAGAGACATATAATGTTTAAGTAATATAATATCCTAAAGGTTTTCATGATATAAAATTACTTTGAGGTTTGGAACTTAACTCGAGGTTTAAGTAATGTAATTGGGAAACTTTGAGGTTTGAATTTTAACTCAAGGTTTTCATATAGAAATAGAAGCTCAGTTGTATACTTGAACCTTGAGGTTTCTAGACAAACTTTGAGGCATCAAGTTCTAAAAATGAGTAAGTTAGGGTATTTGTTAAGAATTGAATTCATAAGAACTTACCAACCTCGATGGTAAGAACTATCCTCGAGGTTTCTCTTACTTTGATTAATACAACTAGGTTTTGGAAACAAAGGAAAGGTTTTAAAGAAAACTTGTTGTGAGATAAAGGTTTGGTTAAATTTCGAGGTTTACCTTATTTTCAATGGCTTGTGAGATTTTGCTCAAACCTCTCTTCAATAAAATGGTTTGACTCAAACCTTGTTGTGTTGAAAGTTTAGCTTGAAACCTTAAAGTTTGCGCAAACCTTAAGATTTAAGGTTTCATTTAAACCTTGAGGTTTTGGTATAACCTTGCCAACGACAAGGTTTTTGCCAAACCTCATTATTGAGCAAAGGTCACTGAAACCTCGAGGTTTTAGGCAAATCTTGAGGTTTATAGTAAAACCTCGCCGTTGAGGTAAGGTTTGTCAAACCTTAAGGTTTCCTTGAAACTTCGAGGTTTGACCGCAAACCTTCAGCAATCAAACATCTTTCAAACTTTTGGAAAACTTTTATGTCATGCACTAATTGAATAGTACTCAAGACCAATTATTTAAGCAATTTCTCTTTAGTTGAAGATGTTTTTGAAAGTCAACATCAAACGTTTATTTCTCCTATCCACACTAAGTTTAGTTATCATCAAATTATAGGATCTAGCAATAATATCTATTTTTAGATGCATAAAACACAAATAACTACTATAAAAGACTAAAGCCGTGCTTATTTTCTATAACATATGGTACTTAAAAGATGCCACACATGAAGACATCACAGTAAGAAGTTGTGGAGCCTGTTAATTTTTTCATTGTTAAATAGGAAGCGTCTCAAGAAGTAGGGATTTTTTTTTAAAAAAATATGATATTTTGTATTTTTATTTGGAAACCCTTAAAATAATGTTTATATACTCATGTACAACAAAATGATAAAAAAAAACCACAATGAAATGTATATCAAATATGTTACAAACAAATAACTAATCAATAAAAAATAATTATCAAATATAGTTTACAAAAATTGTGAATGGAAAGAATTACATGCCAACAAATTAAGCAAATAATTGTTTCACTTACGCAACTCATCAATAACATTGTGACAAAGGCTAAACATTATAACTACTATATATTTTCCCATACACCTACTTAATATAAAAATAAACCTAAAAGAGATTCTTTATGTAACATCCCAATTTTTTGGAAAAATTTTTTAAGTTATAATAAGATTAAAATCTTATTATTTTATGTACATTTTTGGGGTGAATTTATGAAGAATGAATTTCTAGGAA
>JBAGKO010000008.1:18011907-18027850 GCA_037177275.1 Acacia concinna
ATAATATAAGTCAATTAGCCTCTTTGGATACACATTCAAAGTGTACAATGTTTGGAACCTCCCACCACATAAAAAAAATGAAAAGATCAAAATAGATAAAGATCTTATGGCAATGATTTGTGATGTTTAGTGACAAAAGTTAATTTGAGAGGAATGTTAAGACAAATGAATAATAATACAAAATAATGAATAATTATGATATTCATACTCTTCTTCCAAATTTTTCCTACTATTTGATCATCCATAAATTTGACTTATACTATATATAGTTGGTGCACATTATAAACATGGTTTTTGTCTAGCAAATTAAAATTAACATAACTTATTCATGATGAGTTTTCTTATGAAATTAAACAAATTCTCATTCTTTCACATAAACTCTTACATGAATATATGATTTTTCTTTTAGAAATGTCACATAAAACTAACTTTGTTCCAATATATCTCATATTATTGTATCATGTCATGATTGATATATGTAACTTACACATATCATAAAAAGCTGTCAGGATGTAGAAGAAATAACAATATGGAAATTGAGAAAGAAGACAATGAATTGCCAATACTAAAATAATGTAGCAATTGAAGAGTATTTGAATGTAATTCAATAGTAATGAAATATTTAGGAACTACGAAAAACTATACATATATGTAAGGCAACATAATAATAGTGCTTAAAGAGATGAAGACATGACTAAAATGAAAAACATGGCTAATAATGAAAGAAAGTATGTACCTTGATGTTAGCATATATGAATTGCCCATTTGATAAGAATATATGGAGCACTAGATATACATAAATCCCATGAAGAAAGTAGTTGTGAGGTTGACATAGTAAACTCCATTGATGTATAAATAATAGTCACATACATCATAATTTACAAATAAATAGTATAATTGTACATAAGGAAAATAAATAAACAATTTAAAATGGGGTTGTATAAATAAATAATAGAAGCCTTTTAATTTGAGAGTTATAAGGTATACTAACATTAACCATGAGAATCCAAAAGGCCATGAAATTATAAGCATCCACACACCATAATGTTTAAATTTGTAAATGAATTGACACTATAATTTAAATTTTAAAATGGCCAATAATAATCTTTTTTTTGTCTACTTGATTTCAAAGATAACTTATTTACTTATCGATATCACAATAATAAGTCCATATAATAATTTCTCTCACACAAGTTAATGACAATAACTTTAAACAATAAATAAAATTAAACTAGATATATAGCCTTCTGGGCTTATGATTATTTCTTTTGCATCCACAATAAATTTAGACATAGTTTTTCACTACTCATTGCCTCTTTATTTGATATTTGGCTTATGGTCATCTTGTAACACTTGTTAATATATGATATTATTTTGATGACCATAAATACATTATTTTTCAATGATCATGTCAAGGCAAAATATTGTTGACTTTCAATTGTCAATTTTTACATTGTAATATGATTACAATCATTATTATTCTCATGAATATGTTATGTGTTTTCATTTCAATAGCACGTTATCAATTTGATCTTTTAGACCGTTAAAATTCTTTCACTATCAATTTGGGCATCGAGCATATATAATCGTAGCAAAATTTGTTAATTAGTCTTCAAGATTCTTACTTTTGAATGATATAATTCTCTACAAGTTATTTGCCTTCTGGACAAATATCATTAAAATACTTTTTCAAAGCTAAAATGCCCTTTTGTGTCACTAATGTTTGAACCACATAAGCCTTCAATTCTAGTCTTTAATATTTGTAACAATAATCATCAAAATGCCACAAATTTATTTTTCATGCCCTTTATTGGAACCACAAGATAGTTTTTTCTAAAAGACTATTATCAATGGTCTTTTACCAAAAAATCAATGATCAAAAGTGATATGACTTTTGGTCATATATTCACAAAATATAGAGTATTTTGGCTACTCAATAAAATTGAAATAATATTATAATGAAATAAATTGTAATTAAGTATAGACAATAGATAATAATCTTATATATAACACTATATAATCATATATAATTATTAGTATATGCAACACACACACACAAAACCACCAAATGAGAAGAAAGACAAAAAATGCATAAATAATATGAATTATGTGTAAATATAAATAACATAATTAAAATGTCATAAAAATAATATAGATAACGTAATATTAAAGCAACAAATTATAGATGTAAGAAACTAAATAAAAGTACGTAAAAAATATAAAACAACATAAAATAAATAATATAAATAGATAGATGGGTAGATAGATATAAATAACATTATATATATATATCACAATAATAGTTAACAAGTAAAAAAAACAAAATAAAACAAACGATAACAACCGTAAAGATTTTAATATATGGAGACAAGAAAATAATAAAAATAATTATAGAACAACAAATAATGCAAATAAGAAAGATATAATTAGAGAATAAACAACACAAAAACATTGTATGAAAATGAGATAGTTAGAGAGTAGAAATATTCAATTCATGAAAGAGTTAGAAAGTTAGAGAGTAGAAAAAATAGAGAAACAAACCATATGCCTTCAGAGCGAATTTGTGTTGATAACATGCTATAAAATTAGAAAAATATAAGAGATTGAAGGTGAGAGAAATGGAGATACACAAAAGAGAATTGTAAAGAAAAATAGAGTGCCGATTGTTATTCATCTCAAGCCTCCTATCACTTGTTATATGCACACTATTTATAGGCCATAAGACCTTAAATTACATTTCAAGAGTTACACAATATAATAAATCTACATAATTGTGGAATATGTTGCAATGGGAGATTATATGTATTAATAATAAGAAACTCTGAAGAGACTATTCATTTGTAGGTTATATTGATTTAATTGGAGAACCTCAAAAGATACTCTTGGAAGGCTCTTGGACATCCATCTAAATATGACAATATTTATAACAGCTATTAAGTAACACTCATCGCTTATTGGAATTACATAACGGTTGCAATTAGTAACCCTCCTATATTGTCTCACAAGAATGATGGTTGTTACAAAAAAAACCGTCATTAAACATAAAAGGCCATGATGGTTTGATGCGTAAGAGCCAAGTGCCCTTTCATTTTAACTAATGTCAACTAATTTTCAAAACCTTTCTCCTTCCCCATTGCTGATTATAATACACGCTTCTTCATTCTCTAATGACTATGCATGATAACCAAGTACCCATGCAATACCCACCACTTTGCGTGACTACTCCTCTAGAATTTATAATGTGTGTGATTATTGTTTGAACCTATCACTTTCAATCTATAAACTCCCCATTTCCTTTATTTTGCACTATTTATTCATTGTCCTCCTCTGTTCGCACAACCAACAACATGAAATGTCATGATGTAGACTTGCTAGATAATCCCCAACTTCCTCCTTCTCCTCCTCTATAACCTCCACCTCTTTTCTCCTCCTTCGCAGCTCCTCCATAACCTCCACCTCCCCCTTTACCTCTACCTTCACCTCCATATATATCCTCTACTTGCTCAAGTCACGATGTAATAAAGCATTCAAAGTGACATTATATTACGTATGTGAAGTTATATTTTTTTGGATAACATATTATTGATATGACTGAAGGTTCATTTCCTGTTACAAAAAGTTGTCAACCCATTGTTTTTATTGAAGGTTCCTAGTATATTGCTCTTTTTAACGTAAGTTCATAAGATATGGACCCCTAAGTGAATACCTTCAACAATGAGACCGTTATGTGTTATGTAAGCATGGACATTTATTATGATGGTTGTTTATGTGTTCCCATTATTGATTATCACAACATTGCTCATTTGATGGTCTTACCAAGCCTCAATACATAATGGGTGTTATATTAGAACCAATACATACTAAATATGTAAATCACAGTTTGGAACCATAATTTATTTGTACTAAGCATACATAGTGTCTGTATGTATGATGGTTTAGAACTGAGATGTATGGTCGATAATAACCATCATATATCAATTATTCTGTAGTAGTGAAACTCCAAAAAGCAGTAAATTTTTTACTATTTACGGAAGTTTTTCTTTACATTATTCTTTCCATTATTTTCCTCTCACTTTTATGATCTCGACTTAAACATATCGCAAGGGTGTGTATCAGAGTTCCTAGCCTGCTGTATCTTTGCTTTTCATGTTGTTTTGTTTTCTTGCATGGGTTTGTTTTTCTTCATGTCTCTTGTTGCTTCATTTGTAACACCTTTTTTTAATACTCCATGTGCAATACTAAGGTGAAGATGTTTTTTTTTTATTTGTGTGTATCACTTAACTTATTTAATTAAATTGTTCAAAAAGACTTGATTTAATAAACTTGACTTTCCATAATTTTTTTTTAAAAAAGAGGGAGGACTTTAACATGTTGCTTAACATTCCAAAATTGTAAATGATGACACTCTAATTTCTAAACCACATTTAAACTATTGTTTAATCACTCTACCATTGTAGTTGGCAAAAAAATTAAACAATTATCTACTAATGAACCCTACAACGTAAGAAAAGAAAAGAAATCAGTTGAAATCTCTACCGTAGTAGAATCACCCTTGTAGAAAAGAACAAAGCAGCATATAAAAGGTCAGCCAAGGTTATTTATAAAAAAATTTATTTCTTTAAAACTTTTAACACACTATCATAGTAGAAAAATATATGCTATAATAGAATAGCTTTAAACACAAGTTTGAAAAGCAAATCAAAACAATTTAATGAACCATTTACAAACACAACGAAAGTAAGTACTAGGGATCACTAGTAGACAATTGGGCTTGGAGCATTTGAAACCAATATGACAATAGTCGTTTAACAAGACCAATCAATAATTTTATTAAATCTCTTAATCCAAACCCATTATTACAAAATCATAGCAACAGAGCTCTGCCCAATAACAACAATACTTATTTAACCAACACCTTAATCATCAAACACCAAAACTGATAGTTTCGAAACCGTAGTTTACAATATTCCAATTACATAGAATCTCCAAACCATAATTAAATAGTTCTTACGTCATGAAATTGCATATATAAATAGGAATGGCAAATGATAACATGTGCAAATAAGAGGAACTTTAACAAGAACCTATAACTAGGCTCACCCTCTTAATATGTAATAGGCTACAAATTTTGCATCTATAAAAACCTTTTGCAAACTAGTTCTCGAATCGGTTACCAAAACCCTTTTAAAATATGTTTAAAAAAATGAAAATCATAATTCATTTCCAAATATTGTTTGCAAGAAATTTCACAAAATGATATCTTAACCATGTTACAAAATAATATTACAAACCTTTTATTATATTCAAATAATAAATCACTTATATAACATGTCAAGCAAATGATTGATGGACATACCATCATTATTACCGATGACTAACGTTATAACCTCTTATTGTAACACCCCAATTTTTATTCACCAAAATTTTCCAAGTATATATTAAGACAAGGAGAATAAAATGATGGATTTTGGTGTAAGAATTATGATCAAAGTAAGTTTTGGCTTATTTTTGGAAAGAGATAGGAGGCAGTTCTATTGTGTATCATTTTTATATATGCTAATAATGTCCAAACATCATGAAACCTTTCAATCTAAAGTAGACATGTCAAGCTTTAATTTGATATGTCAATTGAGTGATTTAGATGTATAATTATGATATATGAATTTATAAAGTTTGCCCAGTGGAATATCTCGATTTCTGGAGCATTGCCCAAACATGAATTTCCTAAGAATGTTTTGATTCCAAATAAGAAAAGAAAGTAATTTTTCCTAAAACTAGACTCAAAAAGAGACGTTTAGACTTTGGAATCACTTCACTTGGACATTTGTAGTATTGGTTATGAATTTTAAAATATTAGAGAAAATTCTGCCAACAATTGTGGAAAAAGGGGCTAGGCGAAAATTATACAATGACATATTGGTTATTAGTGGCTCAATCAAGGATAAAAAGAGAAGACAAAATTTGATCTCAAGGGCAAGATGTGAATGCCAAAATGAAGGGCTAGGATCAAATCTTACAAACTAAAGTATCAAGAAGGGAAAAGCAAATTATGTGGCCTATAATTATTCTTGATCTATTAATTAATTGAGCACATTGGATAATTATAATATTAAAGCTAATGGAAGAGGCAACATGGCTCATTTTTGTAACATCCCAGAATTTTTGTAGACTAAAAAAGGGATATTTTGGCCAAAAAGGTATTTTTTGTCCAGACCAATGGGCCTAGCCTGATATTTTTTGAGACTTAAATGAGACATTCTGGATGAACCAAGGTCTTAGCCTGTAGAGGACTGAGAGATTTCACAACAATTAAAGTGAAATCTGGGGAGGGATCTTTGTACAAAAAGAGAAAATTCCGTAAAGTTTCCGAACGAAATGCGAACAGGTCTAAGAACCCCAAAAATTCCCATAAAATTTCAGAAAATAGTAGAGGGTGTCCAGAATAGTATGGCACAATTAGAATGTCATTTTGAGGTCCAAAAAATTTATTACGAATTTTTGAATATTTTCAAAAATATTTAGCCGGACCGATTTTTGGTCAAACCCTGATATTTATCAGATATATTGAGACCTTAGTGTTCTAGACTGGGATATGAGAAAATTAGTATATTATTTTAGGGAATTTATGATGTAAAAATCATGAAAGAAATATGATTATGTGAACAAACCCTTGAAAATCGATATAAATGGTTTTAGGGGAAAATTATTCTGAGAGTTTTAGATATATAAAAATTACAAAATTTTAAGGGCAGCCTTATGATATTTTTAGAGATTTTTTTTGAATTTGTCAGAATTTTTGGATGACTATAGAATTTTCCAGTTTTTAGATTGACTTAATGGAAATTATTGGTATAAATTGAGATAGATGGGACCCCTAGGGCCCAAAAGAGTTGGCGCCAACCCTTCTTGGTTAAGAAATCATATTTTTGCATGTGAAATCATGGAATATTCTAGAAGGGGATACATGTCAAAAAAGTAAAAATCATTTTGGGAAAATTACACCTAAAGACCCAAAAGTAATTTCGGCGGTTTCGGCCCAGCCTTCAATCCAAGTAAGTTCTGGCTCCCTCCCTCCTTTAAATTCCTTTATTTTCCAGTAGCTAGTAATGTAGTTAGAGGGAGGTTCTATCCAATTGGGTAGGCTTAGATAATGAACCTAAGGGGAGGTTATGTCCAACTATCTAGGCCAAAACAAGCTTTCTTAAGAAGAAATGCTGCCCAATTGTTCCGGACTAAGATAGCATTTCTTTTAGGGAGGTGCTATCTGACAGTCCCAGACAGAAGTAGGAATTTCTAAGGGGAGGTATTGCCCAACTATCAAGAGGTCTAGTAGGCACGTTTAAGGGGAGATACTGCCCAATTGTCCCAACTAGGGCAATTGAGACGGGCCAGTAGTAGGGACCTTGGGCTGCATAAGGTGGACAACAAAGGGCTACAAGTAGAGGATGGGTACAGTATAGGAAGGGGAAGGACACGATTCAAGTAGTAGAAATCAAGACCCTAGAAGATACAAGAATGGAAGGGCGGTAGTATATCGATAGGGGTGTGTGGTAACAAGAATTATTGTGGTTTGTATAGGTGTAATAGAGAGACAATAAGAGACCCAGGCGTGCCAGAAATATAGAAACAACACACTTGCATTGTACAAGGATATTGGTAGCTAAAATCTCTACCTTTAACTTGTATTTGCTTTGTCTGTCTACTATCCATTTATGGCTTGTATTCTTTGTTTTGGTTGAGCTAGCATGTATATATGAGATGTTTAACTCTCCATTTTATGCCTTAGCTACTGAGTATAGTAGAGTCATGTGCATGCTCCCGATACATGGTAAGTGCTGAGAGAGAGGGTACTAGAGGGGAAGTGCAGCATCTGCATATAGCATGAGATGCATTGCATTACATTGTTATTGGTATGATTCTACTACTAAGGTTTCTCCAGAAACCTTACCCTTTTCACAATGTAGGTAAAGGATCTACAGGAGGCAGGGGAAAGGAGCGAGTTTAGTGATAGTCATTTTTGTTTCCTGTTTATTATGGCCTATAATTATGAATAATGATAGTTTTGTATATACTTTATGTTAACAGAAAGTGAGTCTCTAGTCTATTTAAGTTTGAAATTTTTATTCTCTCTGTTTCGATGTTCCAATGCATTGGTGGTTCCAAGGGCCACCTTGAGGGAAGGTAATGAAATAAAACTAAGGTGTTACATTTTTGGTATCAGAGCAAAGGTTCTGATAAGCATTTCGCTCTACTGTTTGTATACTATCCTCTGGTTTATGTTTCCTGCATATGATTAAACATGCATATTAGGTTGTGCATATGAGATATATTAGTAGGAACTGCAGGTTATAAGAATGAACCTGAAGATTGTGATCGGTAAGGGCGAATGTTTCACTTCAGCCAGACGCAGTGGAGTTATCCCTTTGACTCAAGTGACGAATCAGGGATATGCTCGGTACCCAGAAGGTTTTAGTTGAAGGTCCAATCAGCTAGAGTCAAAGGAGGAATATGAGGTTGTTTCTAATGATGAGCCTAGTGATGTGATCCAGATTCCTAGGTGGAAAGGTTACAGTTTTAGATAGAAGTCCAAGGTGGATATCTTAACGTCCACTTGAACTAGCTAGCAGCCGTGTATCTGGAGTTCATCTATGAGATAAGATAGATGTATCAAGATGCTATAGTAAAGGTCTGGTCTATCACTGATCAGCATTGTAGATCCTTCACATGTATTGTGAAAAGGGTAAGGTTTCTGGAGAAACCTTAATAGTAAAATCATACCGATAACAGTGTAATGCAATACATCTCATGCTATATGCAAATGCTATAATTCCCCTCTAGTGCCCTTTCTTGGTACTTACCATGTACCGGGAGCATGCATGTGACTCTACTCTACTCAATAGTTAAGGCATAAAACAAAGAGTCAAACATCTTATATATACATGCTAGCTCAAACAGAACACAGAATACAAGCTACAAACAAACAGCAGATAAACAAAGAAAATACAAGTTAAAGGTAGAAATTCTAGCTACCAATATCCTCATGCAATGCAGGTGTGTTGGCTCACTATTTTTGGCATATATTGGTATCTGGTTTGTCTTTATGTTACACCTATACAAACCATAATAATTCTTGTTACCATATGCTCCTATTGGTATACTATTGCCCTTCCTTTCTTGTATCTCCTAGGGTCTTGGTTCCCTACTACTTGTACCGGGTCCTGCCCCTTTCTGTACCATACCCACCCTTACTGGTACCCCTCTACTGTCTACCCTGTACAGCCCTAGGTCCTTGTTGCTGGCCCCTCCCCATTGCCCTGGCCAGGATAGTTGGGCAGTATCTCTCCTTAAATGTGACAATTAGACCTCCTGACTGTTGGACAACACCTCCTCATAGAAATTCCTACTTTTGTTTGGGACCGTCGGACAACACCTCCTCCTAAAAAATGCTATCTTAGTCTTGAGCCATTGGACAACACCTCCTCCTAGGAAAGGCTATCCTGGTCTGGAACAATTGGGCAGAACTTCTCCTTTGGAAGGCTATCTTGGTCTGAAACGATTGGGCAACACTTCCCTTTAGGAAGACTTGTTTTGGCCTCTATAGTTTGACAGAACCTCCCCTTAGGTTTGCTATCTAAACCTGTCCAATTGGACAGAACCTCCCATTAACTACTGTACTAATTATTGAAAAATAAAGGAATTCACAACAGGGAGGGATCCGAAACTTACTTAGATTGAAGGTTGGGCTAGAACCACCAGAATTTCTATCAAAAAAGGATTCTTTAAGAGAGGGTGGGAGAGCACTTCAAGAGAGGGAGAGAGCATAGTTTTGGAGGTGGAGAAATAAAGGAAAGGTGATGAGTATTTATAGGTAAGGAAGAGGGGTCATTTTGTAAATATTTTTGGGTCTTTAGGTGTAATTTTCCTGTTCTCCAATATGTGTCACCCTTTCTTGAGATATGTGAAGGACACCTCACCCCTGCTAGGTGGTGCCATCTGTTATAGCCACAAGGGGTCCCCCTAGATCCAAATTATATCAATAATTTCCACTAGGTCGGTCTGAAAACTGGAAAATTCTAGAAAATTCTGTAGTCATCCAAAAATACTAAAACAATTATAGAAAATCTCTAAAAATACCAAGAGGCTTCCCTTAAAATTTTGTAATTTTTGGATGTCTAGAACTCCCAGAATAAATTTTTCCCGTAAAACCCTTTTACTGGTATCTTATCGATTTTTACTGGCTTTTGTTCACATAACCAATTCCTTTTCTAATTTTTACTATATTATAAATTCCCTAAAATAATGTACTAATTTTCCCATATCCCAGTCCAGAACACTGAGGTCCCAATATATCTGATAGATATTAGGGTTTGGCTAAAAACTCGATTTAGCCAAATATTTTTTGAAAATATTCAAAAAATCATAATAAATTCTTTGGACCTCGAAATGACATTATGACTGTGCCATACTATTATGTACTCCATCTACTATTTTTTGGGATTTTATGAGAATATTTGGGGTTCTTGGACTTGTTCGCATTTTATTCGAAAACTTTACAGAATTTTCTCTTTCTACACAAAGGTCCCTCCCCAAGTTTCACTTTAATTGTTGTGAGATCTTTCACTCCTCTATAGACAAAGTCCCTTGGTTGATTCGGAATACCTCATCTAAGTCTCAAAAAATATCAGGGTACAACCCTTGGTCTAGCCAAAAAACACCTTTTTGGCTAAAATACCCATTTTCTAGTCTACAAAAATTCTGAATGTTACATTCTTCCCCCCTTAAAATAAATTTTACCCTCAAAATTTAATACATACCTCAAAAGAAAAGCTCTGGGTAGCTTTTTCTCATTTTGTCTTTCATTTCCCATGATGCTTCCTCCTGTTACGCATTCTTCCAAATTATTTTGACCAGCAAAATCGTCTTGTTCCTCAACTACTTTAGCTTTCGGTCCACGATCTGCACCGGCCTCATTTCAAAAGACAGGTCTTCTTGTATCTCTACATCGTTGTATAAAATGATATGTCATATTGAATTCCAAACTACTGCCCAGTCTCTCTTTCAAGGCTTTCCAGAATCTAGACATGAAGCGGGGCTTTCTATCTGACACATGCTTTTCAGTACCCTGTGTAGTCTGACAATCTCTTTTATGTAAAACTTCACCAACTTCTCTAGTGGATGTTGGGTTCTGATTACCAAGAAATAGTCTGACTTTGTTAGTCTATCAACTATAACCCATATGACATCATACCTTGCTGCTACGTGGGGTAACCCAACTTTGAAGTCCACCGAGATACTCTCCCATTTTCATTGTAGAATATCGAGGGGCTGCAAGAAGCTTGAAGGTTTTTGATATTATGTTTTCACCTTTTAACAGGTGAGGCACCGATACACGTACCTGTCACATCTCTCTTTAGTCCAGGCTACCAGAACATCTCTTTCAAATCTTGGTACATCTTTGTAATGCTTGGATGCAATGTGTACTAGCTCTTGTGTGCCTTGTTCACAATTCTCTCTCTCAGATTATCAAGTCGAGGAACATACCATCTTCCTTTGTACTTGACTATGCCCTCTAAGGAGATCTCAAAGTCCTTCGTCTCACGATTCACCACTTTTAGTTTAAGGGTCTTTGTTAGTCGGTCCTTCCATTGTGCGTTATCTATCTGCTCAACTAGCTCATCCTATAGTTTAGATATCCCAACTTTTTCTACTAACAATTGCATTTAACATACTGGACTTGAGTTGCTGGCATCCTCTAATAGCTGTAGTTCTTTGATCATCAAAGATGCCATATGCACCATCTTCCAGCTTAAGGCATCAACCACAATATTGGCTTTGCCTGGGTGGTATTTGATCTGGTAGTCATAGTCCTTTAGCAACTCCATCCACTTCCTCTCTCTCATGTTTAGCTCTTTCTAGCTTTGGAGGTATTTAAGACTTCTGTGATCACAATAGAGCTCTATATTTGCCCCATATAGATAATCCCTACATATCTTTAAGGCGTGTACTATCGCTGCCAACTCTAGGTCATGTGTGGGATAATTATCTTCATGCCACTTTAATTGTCTAAAGGTGTATGCCACCACTCTATCGTGTTGTATCAACACACAACCCAATCCATGCTTGCTAGCATCTGTATACACAACGTATTGTTGTGTCAAATCGGGAATGATCAACATAAGAGTTAATGTCATCTTATGCTTAAGCTCTCTGAAGCTAGCCTTACACTTCTCATCCCATACAAAAGCTTGATCTTTCTTCGTAAGCCAGGTCAACGGTAGAGCTATACAAGCAAAGTCTCAAATAAACCTTCAGTAGTAGCCTGCTAGACCTAAGAAACTCTTGACCTCTGTCATAGTCTTGGGTTATTCCTAGCCCATTACTGCTTCTATTTTACTGGGGTCTACAACCACGCCCTCACTAGATATCACATGACTGATGAATTTCACTTTCTTGAGTCATAACTCGTACTTACTAAGTTTGGCATAAAGTCACTTCTCCTTCAGGTTTCTAGGACTACTTGTAGATGCTTCTCGTGTTCCTCTTTAGACATAGAGTATATGAGAATGTCATCTATGAATACCACCACAAACTGGTCTAGATATAGTTGGAAGACTCTATTCATGTAGTCCATGAATACTGCTGGTGCATTCACCAGGCCAAACGTCATCACTAGAAATTCGTAATGCCCATACCGAGTCCTAAATGCAATCTTTGGAATATCCTTTACTTTTACTCTTAGCTGATGATAACATGATCTCAAGTCAATCTTTGAGAATATAGTGGCTCCCGACAACTGATCAAGTAAGTCATCAAATTTAGGTAGTGGATACCTATTCGTTATCGTTACCTTGTTCAGCTCATGGAAGTCTATGCACAATCTAAGATTGTTATCTTTCTTTTTCACGAACAGTACCGAAGCACCCCAGGGTGACACACTGGGTTTGATAAAGCCCTTCTCTAATAGCTCCTCATCTGCTTCTTTAGCTTTGCCATTTTGTTAGGAGCTATTCTGTATGGAGCTTACGAGATTGGTTGTGCCCCTGGTACTATATCAATGGTGAACTCCACCCCTTTCTAGTGGCAATCCACTGATCTCATTTGGAAAGACCTCTGGATACTCATTAACCACTAGGATCTACTTAATCCCTGAGTCTACCTTTGCCTATACTAAAAAGAATACTAAGTAGCCCTGACATCCCTACTTCAGGCTCTTCTCTGCTTGAGCCTCAAAGATGAGATTCAACTGTATTTTGGTGCCAGGGACTAGCTCTCTAAAGGGAAGTATTGGACTCTTATTCTTACAATCGAGGAGCACACATTAGATGACAACCAATTCAGGACAATTATCACATCAAGATCATGTAAAGGCATGTAAAGCGGGTCAAGAACAGTGTAACAATGCGTATACCGAACAATACAGATCAAACAAAAGCTAAAGGTATGTACTCTAACGCTTGTGGGAGTGGACACTACTAAGTCATACAGCAAAGTATTGATAGTTAGACCCAATCGGCTCGCACACTCATATGCTATGAATGAATGGCTAGCCTTAGTCAAATAATGCTGAAACAAGGTAATCAATAACACTAATAGTACCTTGTATAAGCTCAGGTGACTTATGCGTCTCCTTATATGTCAGGGCGAACACTCTTTCCTGCATCTGGGGCCTCACAACGTTGGCACCTTACAGACACTCCTGAACAAAATGTTTGGGCTTGTTGCACCTAAAGCACACATTTTGGCCTATCATGCATGGCCTATCTATGTGATCTCAGCCGTAAATATCATAGCTCTTCATGGGCCTGTTGGTATTAAATCCCCTACTGCTGTCTGACTTTCCTCATCGCTTCCCCTTTTTGCTAAAACCGTCTTTCTTTCTTTTCTTATCATTGGTTGTGGCTCCTGCTAATATCCCTACAACCATCTAGACAGGTTGAATCATCTGCACCAATTGACTAGACTTCACATCTACTCATTGGGTCGCCTTCACTGTCGGTTAGTGATTCAGGCTACTTTCGGTAATAAGGCAGACCTCTACTGCCTCATTAAATCTCTCAAACTGTCATAAAGCTACTCTTTCTCTCAAGGCTATCTTGAGCCCTCTGACCATCTTCCTGGTAAATCATCACTCGTCGTTGCGATGTTTCAAATACATAGAATACAGAGACAAAGTGACGTTCCTGGCAAGATAACTATTGAAGCTCTTGTCCTCCACTTGCCTTAACATTAGGAATTCTCCTTCCTTCTCGTCCTTTACAAACTGTAGGAAATACTTCTTATAAAACTACTCTAGGAACAACTTCCAGGTCATTGGATTGTTTTCGGCCTGCAACACCATTTCGGTGTTCCTCTACCACTGGTCCGCTATACTTTCCAGCTTATAGATTTCCAGTTGAGCTTTTTGCTTAGTCAGGCAACCAATTATCCTGAAAATCTTCTCCAGCCAAGCGACCCAGTCTTCCTCTATCTACGAATTAGAGTCACCCTCGACTAAGCTTTTTGCTTAGTAGGTTTTTCTTGTAAAACTTTTCTACCCATCTCTGGGTAGCCTCTGGGTCATCTACTAATCATGTAGGTACTGCTATCTCCGGCTAGGATCGTGGTGGATCAGTCTATAGAGGCGCTCTTGCCTCAGTTGCCATGGTCTGCCTAACTTGTTCCATGGCTACTGCTACTGCTACTGTTGTTGCTATCCCTATTCCTTGTCCTGTTCTTGTCGAGCCTGTGTGGCTCTAATTTCATTTATCATCGCTTGTTGCTCATGCAAGTGATCGATGAACCTTTGTATCAAATCAGCGGTAGTTTCGAGATTTCTTTCTTGTTCTTCCCTATTCTTCTAGTACTTGGTACTTCCATCTTACTTTTTCTACAACATGAATAGAAATTTTAGATACAACTAACTTTATACATATATTAGCAGGAGTTAATAAGTAACACACATATGTAACATCCTAATTTTATTAAAAAAAGAATATGACTACTTAATAAATAATAATTTAGGATAAAATAAATTTAACATGTAATTGTTAGAATTGAAAAAAAAAGTGTTTGGATTAAAATATGACTTTAAAAAAAGAAAATGTGTAAATAATGGTAATTTAAAAATATACATATATATATAGTCATTCCAAATATATACATTAAAAAAAACTAAATAATGGTAATTTAAAAATATACACATATATATATATATAGTCATTCCAAATATATACATTAAAAAAAAACAAGAAGAAGACAGGCATAATAGAAAAGAAAAGAAAAAGGAAAAGAAAAAAGAGAGCATGTGGTCCTTTATTTTAAATGAATTATGTGGGGCCTATGGGTGTGTAATAATATACACACCTTATTTGTTTCTTTGTCCAGACTCGCTTTTCTTCTTCATCTTCTTTTGTCGCACAGTACACAATTTTCATAGCTTTGACAATCTTTTGAGATCATTTTGATAGGTGAAATCACTTCTAATCATAAAACTCCCTTCATCAAAGTTGTTCTCTGTATTTTTATCTTTCTAATGATAGTAATTTTGTTATGATCAGAGGAGACTTTTAGAATTAGGGTTTTGGGAAGTTTTTGAGTTTTGACAATACAAGACTATAGGAATGTAAAAGGATGCTAATAGATAGTTTTAATTTGTTTAGATTTTTGATTTGGTTGTTATATGATTTTATAATTACTTTTTAGTGAAAACAGACCCAAAAAATTATTATGTTGGACTTGTATGGCTTATTAAATTTGTGTTAAACAATTTATGTAGGCTATTAAAGGTATTATTAAAGTTTTAATCGGTTTATATTGTTATAAAAATTAGAGATTTATAAAATAGCAATTTTATGTTAAAAATCTAAATTTTAAATTGGGGATTTTTTTACAATTATATGTAATTGGTGTTAACTTATGATTCAAATGAGTTAATTGAGTTGAGGAAAGTGTTAGATTAAGCTTA
>JBAGKO010000008.1:18027950-18045001 GCA_037177275.1 Acacia concinna
AGGGAAAAAGGGAGATAATGGAGATTGAAGATAACTCATATGTTTTTCAAATGTAGTGTGGGAAGGGTTTGAATCTTAAAATATTTTAGACTTTAAGATTTATTGTAAAGTTGATTCAAGAGGTTTGATTAAAGATACAAGGGTGTAGTGAATACGTTTATCAAAACATATTTAATTTAAATTTATTCTACATTAATAATTCACTGAATGTTTTATGATTTTGGCCAAAAAAAAATGTTTTATGATTTCTTATGTTGGAATGGAGTTCCTTTGTATAGTTTTGAGGTTTTAGAAATTTCAATGTACACATATAAAATTAGAAAATGTTATAATTTTTTAACAAACAATATAATTCACTACATTTCGTGACTGAGGGTATTTTACATTCAGTTGATGAAATGGCTGACACGTGTTAACTCTCATTTGGAATAGGGCCGCTTCGTCAGCCTAGCACCCCAATGTATTATTTTTATTTTTATTAAAATAATAAAAAATAATTTCAGTGATCAAAAAATAAAAAAATAAATGAATATAAAATCAATATATTTAAAATGCAGTTGAGATTGTTTTTAAACAAATTAAATGAATTGTGAGGGTTTTCTTTTAAAAAAATGAATTATAACTAACATGGGTTTTTTTATAATAAATTCAAAGGCTACGGTTTTTTAAAATCAATTAAATCTAGCTAATTGTTTTTTTTATTTTTTTAAATAAATTACTTAAAAGAAAATATCTCCTATGACACTTGGTTGATCAAGTGTCACATATGCTCTTTTTTATTTGTTTTAAAAAAATATAAAGTCATCAACTTTTACTTTTTATGGTGCTTATTATTTTAAGTGCCACATAAAGTTCTAAATAGTTGTGACAATTGTCTTAATAAGCGTCATATTAGCCTACATATTAAAAAAAACTTTGCCATAAGTCATAAAAGGTGTGCTATTTTTACCTTTTTTTTTAATAGTGAATAAATAGTGAACATAAAAGAAGTAAATTATAACTATATTCCCACTTCTTTATAACATTTTTTTGAATGGTCACATATAACATTGCTTATAGAATGGTCACATGTAACATTACTTACACACACACACTATCATCTCGGATTTGAGATTCGTAAATGCCCCTCCACCACAAATTTCTCCTCCATGGACTGAAATTCGAGATCCAAAGGAATCTAATGTGGCCTTATTACACCATTATAACATTACTTTATAACTACTTTTTTTTAGCTAAGTAGAGGTATTGTCCTATGGGAGACAATTCTGTTTAAAGTATTGTAAACTACGGGTATTCATGTGATGGGATGGGACGTGATATGCTTATTCCACGTCCCCTCATGTAAAAGGACCATTACAATAGAATTGTCCCTTGTCCCGTCCTATCCTTATCGGGATTGGGACGAGAACAGGATGTCCCATTTGTATATTTTTTTAGGATATTTTATTTGCTAAAAATATTATATGAAGATATTCTTTTATATGACTAATATTTATCTAAAAAAATATATATTATATTTAATAAATTTTTTCTTTTAAAATAAACTCGGTATATAATAATATATATCTAAAAAAAATATATGATAACATCATTCCATATAAATAATACCTATATAAAAATATATTAGTTATATATCTAATAAAAATATTAGATTTTCTCGTAAAATATAAATATTAGTATATTATATATGTTAATTAAAATAATAGAAAAATAATATGACCTGGATCAAGATGGGATGACCAGAATGATATATAATTGAACACCCCTACTATCAACAATAAATGTGAACTTTTCTAGCGAGGATTGGGACATTGGGTAATCACATTGTGAGGAATTAGCCCATTCCATCAGACCCAACCCCTTTGTTTTATAACAATACTAATTTTTCTAAGCACGGGTATCCTACTATTGGAAACACTCTTGTTCACTGTCAAGCATTAAATGTAGGCATGTCTCAAAGTAGGAATGAGCACCTTGATTTGTTATATTTTAAGGGACTAGTCACTCCCACTAAATCAGTGAGCTATAACAATACAATATATACTTTTGGGTCAATTTTTTTCTTTTTTTCTTTTGAAGGATAGTGGCAAGTTTTAAGCTTGAGTTGTAACATCCAAAACAGATCACTCCTACTCATTTGGAGGCGATGGCATATTTCATTTGTCCATCTCTACCTGATGCATACAAAATAATAGTATGCTATCAAAAGTAATAAAATCCTGGCTTATGGTATAAGCATTTTTAGCTAGCAAATTAGCACACTTACTACTTTCTTTATAGACATGAGAAATCTCTATGTCCCAATCCAGTAATACTAGAGCCCGTATTTCCTGAATGAGATCCCCTATCGGATGTGACGTACCTCCATCCAGCAACAATAATTACAATTCATTCACTGAATCTGTGTATACCTTTATCATTCTCAATCCTTTGTGTTGACATATTTTCAATCCTTTGAGCATGGCTTGCATCTATGCTTCTGTGGAAGGAATATTTTCTAATTTTTTTTGGAAGGCTGTTATCTAATTTCCATATGCTTTCTGAGTACTCCTCCACATGTTGCTTGGCCATCTGCCCTTCTTGAACTATCTACATCTAGTCACACAAAGCCTTTCGGAGGTGGTTGCCATTGCGCTTCAGCTCGTACAAATTCTTTTGGGCCAATTTCTGAGATTGGTACTTGTACTGAGTACAAATCACGAGAATTTTTGGACACCACGTACTACTATAGTATGAACATGTAAATAAACAACAGAAATTGTTTCCCTAAAACAGGTAAAAGTCAAAACTCTTGCTGATATATTTAGGCCCAATAATAAAACAAAAAATGGTTTTTGCCCAAGAGAGTTCGAGAAGTTGGGCTTTATTGGGCTGACATTTTCTGGGATCGTCCATTGTCCAATTGAATCTTTTTAATCATAGTCATGAGTGGCCCGACATTTCTAGGCCGAACCATTCCCCTTCCCAACTCTTTTTGATTTTTTTTTTTTATGCGAAGCGAATTATTCGAATTGTTTTTTCCTTCCATAAAAATCATTTGAGAATGGAGAAGTCTAGATACAAAAGTCACTGACCAAAGATTAACCTAGGTAGAAATTCACTTTTTTTAAGTGACCTAGGTAGAATTTCACAATTGAAAGCTACCAAAAAAGAAAGCAATTACACCGTTAAATCTGCTTATTTAAATTAGAATGAACAAAAGTATATTCAGTAATGTTTGAGTTTTCAATATTTATGATGATTTTATAACCTAAAAATTTATTTGCAACCAATCTCCTAATTTTTGCAAATGAATCTTCCAAATCTTGTGATTGAAGTTTTTGGATATACAATTTCGTCAATGGTACGGTATAAGGATAATGTTGTTCATATACTTGCTTTTTTTTTTTTTTTTTTTAAACTGTAAGCTGTAATCATTTTCTGTAATTTTACATAAAAAAAGTCACGACGCTTCAAAGTCATTTTGGTTCAACCGTGGTAATTGGCATCTTATATATTTTTGTTACGGTTAAGGAGTAAAATTGTTTCGAAAATTTTTATGTCTGAAAGTTTTAGAAGGAGTAATTTTACTACAAAAGTCTTAAAAGTGAAACAATTTTGCTTATGTCATTATCTTTGTTAATTTTGACTGTTAGTTAACTAAATATATCTAGCTACGGTCTATATGTCATCCACTTTATTTTTATTAAGGTGAAAATTTATCTAAAAAATTTATTTGTTATCTAATTTATTTTTTTAAAATTATATTTAAAATTTTCATGACAAATTTTTAACTTAATAAAAATAAAGTAGATGATAGATTACTCAATATATTTGATTAATTAATGATTAAAATTAACAGAAATAAAGGTATATGAGTAAAATTACCCAATTTTTAAAACTTTAAAAATAAAATTATCTCTTCTAAATCTTTGACAACAAAATTACCTCTGAAAATTTTTAAGGCAATTTTACATATTAACCCTTTTTTTTTGTTACTGTAATAGGAAAACGCATAATCATCAATTTTCCTCATTATGCGGGAGGCATGGCATAATGGCTGATGCACATAGAACGTTAGAGCGAATATTCTGAATCTAAAGAAATGGGAACTTCACAATCAACACCATAATTTCACCTCTCGTGGGACCCACTTGGCATCATGCGAGCTACGTGTACGATCGATGGCGCCCTATCAGGCCACCTCTCAGTTCCGAACCCAATGGCCCTCTCTCTCTATCTCTCCCTCTCTCTCAATAGAATTGAATGAAATCTTAAATTAGATATTAAGATTACTGTGCTTGTACTCTTTCTCCTTTAATCTCCCACTTCCCCACTTCCGCCCTTAATTTCTCGTTTTTCTCATTCATGGCTCTCTCCTTTGTCGCCTTCTGATCAGCTTCTTCTGTGCTGATAAAAATACCATAATTTTCCTGAGAGAGAGAAAGATGGGGGAGAATCGGAGATAAAAAGCAGAAGCGGAGGCGTTTCTGCTTGACCCATTTGGATTCTCGTGATCCTCTTCAGGTAATTCGCTCTTTTCGCCCTCTCTATTGCATTTACTTCCATCTGACTCAATTTTTATTCGCTAATGCTTGTACTCATCACAATCATTCTCTGATGGTATTACTTTTTCCCCTAGAGAGAGGTCTGGATTGGATTTCCCATTTGGAAATTTATCCGTTTCCTTGGTTTTGGGTGGAGGGATCGCGTCGAGCCGCTAGGTTTTAGCCCTTTGGTTTGCCTCCCTTTTATTTTTCTGCCTCTTCTGAAATATTCAATTGATCCGATTTATATTTTCTGGGAATCTTCATAGTTTGATTCATTTCTGCTGGTTGTTTGAATCTGGCAAGTTTTATTTTCACTGCTGGATTTGACATTGGAACCCTGAGCATTGTGAAACCCGACCTGCATATTTTTCCCCGTCATCATTGGCAACCTTATATTATCTGAACATGCTGTGCCTAAAGATGCTGACGTTTACCGTCGCATCGTTGGTGTAGGTGAGAATGTTTTGAGCGAAAGATATGCAAGGAGACTCTATGCAGTTATTAATACGCGATTTTATATTTTTCTCGTTCATTCCAGGGCCCTTACGCTTAATTTCATTGAGCGTACAATTCTCACCCAGAAAATAGGAAGCCAAGTCGTTTTTACAGATTTCTGAGCTTGTGAATAGCGCAATGAGAGATCTAGTTTCTTTTTACCCGCTTCGTTAGGAAAATATGGTCCGCACCAGCAGTGGACTTGCCAATTTGAAAAGCCATATACCCAACCTTACCTAGTGGGATAAGGCTTGTTGTTCACGAGTGACGAGTCGCCTGTGACAAACTTACGGGGCTCTCAATTAGATATTATTTGTTGAAAGAATATACCATGGTTTTGTAAGGTTTTTGATCTTATAAATGATGTTGCTAAGGCAATTTTATGACAATATTCTTGTTCATTCTCTTGTTTTTGGACTTATTTCTGCTTTATATTCACTGGAACGAAAATCTACTCTTGTTTCTGCCTGGTAAAGCTTCTACAAGTCTGCTTCAATGCCTAAGTTGTTCTGTGCAGGTTATTTCTGTGATCTTGGGCACACCACTGATTAACTTGAAAGTTGAGAAGCTGATTATCTGGTAGTAAATCAGGTTGGATAGACTTTATTCCAATGCAAGGTAACAGAAGGGCTCTTGGGTCCTTTCCAGCAATTGTAAGTATGATGCAGGAGCCTAGTTCCAGTGGCACTGATATAAATCAGCAGACTTCCTTGAATCACATGCAAAATCCAGTTGATGCTCGGTTGTCAGATTTTCTGGGATCCTCCGGTGACACTGCATGTTTACGCACTAGTAGTCCTAATGTTCAGTACTTCGATGGATGGAATGCTGGTGAACCTAGTTCTAGTGTGAATCTTCACAGTCAAGTCAATAATGATGGGCTAAAAGCAGAACATGGTTGGTCTTCTTCATGTAGTGCTTCTACTGACAATGTTATCAGACCAGAAGTACAGCGATTTGATCCAAGTAATGCAACTTTCCCTGGTAGCTTGAATACTGACTTACACGGAAATCAATCCAGAGTTCGGCCTTTCTTCTTGCAAGGTTCCAGCTCCAATCATAGAACCCAGAATGCTGCTTTGAATATGGGTTCTATTACCAGCCCTGCTAATCATGGGAAAGGAACAGAACCTTGTAGCAGTGATAGTATTCACAATACATATGGATTCAATAGTAAGCATACATCATTTGGTAGTGATTCATGTGATCATATAGGAACTTCATCTGGAAGCTCTGGTTACATTGTTGGGGAAGATCATGATAATTCGAGCTCCTCTTTCGTTAATTGGGGTTCTTCCTGCAAGAGAAAGGCTCTTGAAAGTACTTCTGGGCAGCTGTGTACTGGAGGAAGTTCAAGCTCTTTTTTAGATGCTGAAAACAGTTGCTGGTCTACTGGGACTCCGAATTCTAATATTGCTTCCAGCAGTTTACATGTGTCTAGACCTTCTGAGGATGTTCCTATCACTAATCCTCCAGTAGAGCAGAATCCAAGAAATGAGACGAGGCAAATAACTTCTGATGCATTCCCTTTGATTGGAGTTATGGGAAATGTGAACAGGCCTTTGACTCTCAGAGATTTTGATAGGAGAATGAATTATCCACAGCGACAGGAATCTAGGCATGCTAGTCATTCTTCTTCCCGCCAAACACCTACCTCTCACCCATTTAACGATTCTCTAGAATTAAGGTTAACAGCTGGAGTTACAGCAACCAATTCTAGTACCCCTCCATGTCAGTCACATGTTACGCACATCCCTGGCTTGCCAGGGAACATGCATCCTCCTCCTTGGAGTGGAGCTTCTAGTTCAAGAGGGGCCAGTTCATCAACTTCTTATAACTCTGCAGAAAGAGAACTTCGGGAAGAATTGAACTTAAGGATTTTTCCAAGGGACAATACAGAGCACCCCATCGTTGCACCTTCATCATCTGGGCTTGACCCTACAAGTTGGCATATGTCATCTGGCAATGTGAACAATTCTGGAAGCGTACCTCCTGCACCTTGGATTGGATCCAGTTCAAGTGTCAATTCATTACCTACTCCGAGCTGGATTGTTCCCCATGAAGTTCCAATGCAGATCCAGCAAAGATTACCAGAGTTCAGTCCCTGGCCCCTTTTCCCATCAATGAACTCAGTATCTGGTGTTCATAATCTTCATTCTGCCTCGTCTTCTTCTTCTTCTGGTCCTCCTTCCTTTTCTCCAGACATGAGCAACCACCAATCATATCCAAGATTAGCCTCTTTGATGGAGAGAAGAGGTGACGAAATTCTAAGTGCACCCCATTCATTGCGGGCTTTGGCTGTTGACATTGAGGGGAGACGCCGATTGATATCTGAGGTATTATACTTATGTTTTATATTTTACTTTTGACTGAATATCTTGCATTATTACTTAACGGCTATGCATTTTAGTGGTGCTTATTTATCTCAATCTGAAGATTAGCTCTCATTTATACCATTGCTTGAGCGTACACTTTTCCCTGGAGTTGTCATCTTATTTCTGTTTGCTTCCTAATGAATTTCTAATTTTCTAATGTTCTTTTCAAATTAGTTTCTTATAATTTACTACCAGTAAACAGACATTTTGATAATTTGAAACCTGATAAATTATTTGGAGCTTGTTTGAATTCGGTGCTGTGCTGGTCTTCCTGAATTAACTGCATATGTTGCTGTTTGTGCCAGATTCGCCAAGTTTTAAGTGCAATGCGTAGGGGTGAGAACTTACGAGCTGAGGTTTGTGTTTTCACTTGCAATCTTATATATGTACAGTTGGTGACATCCTTTTGTGTTGTGAAATTAGTGTCAGAGGAATTATTGTCATTAGCTCGTTGATGATGTGCTTAATGTGCATGCTACTCATTTTCTTTTTATTTTTATCTCAATAAATCTAAGAATGGGAATTTCTAGTCAACAAACAGCCCCCCATGTTAGGCTTTCTTTTAGAGAAGATAAGCTTGTGTGTAGTTACAGCTTTTAAGGTAGTTGTGCTTTTCTCTATGTTGAGCATTGCAATGGAAGCTGTCTTTTGCTGAGTATCGAGTTCATGCCTTTCTTATCATATAGTTTGGTTTTGACTGCTAGCTAGTGTAAAGTTAGCCGGATTTTGTGCCTGGCTAGTAAAACATGATTGTATGTGAAAGTAAAGGTTTGAAATTCTGCAAATTTAATCAGATTGAGCTTAGCAGCTTTAATATATCTCGTCTCTGAACTATAGTAGTTTAGGTTTGGACCTAATAATGGGTGTGTAATTCTCACAACCTGACCTCATCGTTTGAACATGAGTGGAAGTGAATGTCTAGGAAAAATACTCATAATCTTTATGATGTGTATGTTGTTTGTGCATTAAACTATCTTGGTAGCTTGTGAGCGCAATCTTTAAGTTGGAGCTCTATGCTGATAATTGAGAACACTAACTTGAAAGTATTTGCTTTGTTATTTGTGATTCAGGATTATATGCTTTTTGACCCTTTCATTTATCATGGTATGGCTGAACTGCATGATAGGCACAGGGACATGCGCCTTGATGTTGATAATATGTCTTATGAGGTAATAGACAGGAAGATTGAATTCCTTTACATCTTTCATTGAAGAAAAATTGTATTCCTAATTTCCATTCCATAAAAAGCTAGCTTTGTTGAGAATATCATGACACTGTCTATTGTATACTCGCTCATGAATTTCACTTAAAACAAAAGATGCTTCAAGTCCGATGAAAGAGTGCTCTTGTCACAAATCTTCCATAAGCCCCTGTAAGGAGTGAAAACTTGTGACATTGGGTTTTTTACCCTTACAATTTGGAGCCACCCTTGGTCAAATTTGAGGCAGTTGCAGTATAGTTTTCTAGATGAGAGAGGTGTCTAGAGGAGAGGCTGTGTATGAGGGAAGGGGGAATACATCTTCCCCTTGTGTTACTTCTCACAAGTGTCACTGGGATTTCAGGAATTGCTGGCATTGGAGGAGCGCATTGGAGATGTGAGCACAGGATTGAGCGAGGATACCATTATGAAGTTGATGACACATCGGATCTTCGTGTCTGTCATGACCGAGTCTTCTACTGATCTGGAACCTTGTTGTATCTGTCAGGTATTTACAGTGGTTGTCCCAGTTAGTTTCGGAAAAGTTGGGCGAAAAAGTACTCATAAGTCATAACTCAACCTGTTATATGCCTGTCAATGACTGCATTTATTTGACCAACAATTGCAGGAGCAATACGCTGATGGGGAAGATGTAGCCTCACTGGATTGTGGACATGAATTCCACACTAACTGCATCAAGCAGTGGCTAATGCAGAAGAACCTGTGCCCCATTTGCAAAACGACAGCCCTAGCAACATGATGGAGAATCTCAATTTGTTGAACCTATGAAGGAACCGTCTTTATACCTCAGACCTTAGCTTTGTTTCATTTGATGAACTTGCTGCTCTGCCTGTGAAGGACTACAATTTGTCCATCTGTTTAATAGGAAAGGAAACTCAATTGAAAAAAAAAGGTGAAAAAAGACAAAGGAAGTAAAGAAATTGGTTATTGAGTTTTATTTTTATAAAAATGGATAATTACAGTTCATTTATGATATAAAAACCCGCGAACTTTCTATTGAGTGTTGGTTTATTATTGATGTCCTGTTGATTGGATGGTGTAGAATAGCTTGACTGGGTTCTACTGGAAGTGCTTGTGATGAACTAGTTTGCTTTATTTCAAGCAATGCCTATCATGAGTATAACTTGCATTTATTTATTATTTTTAAAAATCTTTAACTGTTGTGTGTGAATAAAGGCGGGAAAAATTACTTATTTATAATTGGACTTATATATAAATTAGATTGTATAACGTGATTTATGTTTAGATTGACAATGGCTTAAGTTGTTTATAAGTTACTTATCTAAAAATATCTAAAAATGAAACTTATTTGATTGATATGTTAAAAAGTAATTTGTAATAATAAATGACTAAAAAGGACATAAGTTATATTATATGTTGTGATTTATTATATTTTATATTAGTTCATAAGTTAAACAAAATTTTAATTTTTTAAATTATTGTAATTAATTTTTTTAGAATTCTTTTAAAAAATCAATTGGATTTTAATTATAAGATGGAATTGGTTTTTTAAGAAGTTAAAAAAGTAAAATAATTTACTCAATTATAAGATGGTCTTCATGTTGAATTAAAAATTTATAATTATAATATTTTTTATTATAATTTTGAATTAAAATAGTATTATTTAAAATAAAAATATATCAGTATTATTATTAACAAAATTAAAACATAAATTTTTAGAAATAAAAAATTATTATGAAATGTATTTTAAAAATTATTATATTTTAATATATAATGA
Organism: Acacia concinna; assembly: GCA_037177275.1. Taxonomy (NCBI): domain Eukaryota; kingdom Viridiplantae; phylum Streptophyta; class Magnoliopsida; order Fabales; family Fabaceae; genus Acacia; species Acacia concinna. Next base: position 18,038,307 of record JBAGKO010000008.1, read on the forward strand.
ATTTTATTAAAATTAAAAATATATTATTTTAAAATTAATTGAAATTAAAATATTTTTCATAAATCATTAAATATTTTAATTATAGTATGTTAATATAATTTAAATTAGTAATATATCATTATAAATGAAATTATATTTTTTTTGTTATGTATAAATTAAAACTATGTTATTATAAATATAAAATAATACTAATATAGTTTTTTTAAATTATTATAAAATTATTTAAAAGTTATAATATAATTAAATAATGTATGAATTAATTTGTATAATATATAATTAAAAAATATAAACTAATATATTAAGGGTAAAATGGTAAATTGCAATAATTTTTCATCTCCTCCTCCCCACCAATCAAATCAAATAAGGTGTCATTATTCCCTTTCCTTCCACCCATTCCCTTCACTCCATCTCCTCCCCTTCCAACCCGTCCCTTCAAACCAAATAGGTCTTTAATGAAAAATGATTGAAAATGACATAAATCATATTATATATTGTAATTTATTATATTATATATTAATTAGTAAGTCAAATAAAATAGTTTGAAGAAATTATAAATTTTAATTTTTTAAAGTAATGTAATTAGTTCTTTTAGAATTCTTTTAAAAAGTCAATTGAGTCTCATAATTAAGACTGAAGAGAGTATATATTACATGTAAATATATTGTGATATCTATACTATCTTTAGTCTTAATTATAAGACATAATTTTTTTTAGAGAAGTTAATAAAGTAAAATAAGTTACTTAATCATATCATATATTGTGTTTTTTATATTATATATTAATTCATAATTCAAATAAAATAATTTGAAGAAAAATGATAAATTTTAATACTTTAAAATAATATAATTAGTTTTCTTAGAATTTTTTAAAAAAGTCAACTGAGTCTTATAATTAAGACCGAATGTAATAATTTATAACAGAAAAACAAAAAATAAAATTTTAAAAAAGTATATAAAAAAAAGTATCTTATTTGCAATTGTTGAAATAAATAGCTCATTCTTAATAAAGAAAAAAAAGCAACTTGTAGTATATAAATTAAATTGAAAATAAGTGCCACACACTTTTTTTCTCCTTTAAGCTGCAAACGGACGATTTTGGAGAAAAGCGGACGATTGGAGCCGTCTATTATTGAAGCAAACAAGTGGTAGAAGAAGAAGACGGATATGTAAATCCCCTCAAAGACCAAGTAAATGTCGAAGTTTTCTTTGTAGAACAAAAATCTGATGACGGCATTTTTACTACAATACTAAAAACAGTGTAAAAAATAATCAAATTGCTACAAGTTAGAAAGTATTTATCCAATCTATTGTCTGTGGTTCAACTGGCGAGGGGTTGGACATACTCATAAATTGAGTGGTGTTCGATTCCTAGAAAGACCACTTAGTTGTGGTTCCAGTTGTGGCGTTTAGGGAGGTATCCTAATTCTAGGGTGCTTAAATTAACGCCTGAAGGTAATTGACAGCTTACCCTGCCCGACATCAGTATCACCTAGGAGGAATGAAAATATTACCCTGCCCTTGGATCGTGGGTGAACCCGACCCTCTTCCAAAAAATTATGTATAAAAAAAAGTATTTACACAAATACTACATTAGAAATCATTGACTAAAAAGACAATTTTAAAAACCAGGGGCGTGTGGTAGAGCGGTAGGGGCTTTTCCACCCTTAACCTTGGACAGGGGTTCGATCCCTAACCTTAGATATGGAGCAGCGTTAAATCTCCTGGCCAGCTATCATTCTCATAAAAGAACTTACAATGAATAGAGGATTAGTCTTTAACTTATTGAGTTGGGAGATACCTTGCGAAAAAAAAACAGAAAGACAATTTTAAATTTATGAAGAAATCATTATTTACGTGAATGATTTGCAAAGATAACATTAATTTTTTAATTTAAAAATAAAAATTATTCACTACATGAACGATTTTCACTTGCCTCCATCGTCTGACCGTCACTTCAATACTCTCTCTCTCTCTCCTCCTTCTTTTGCTTTAAGCTGAAATTACACATAAATACCCCATTGTATAAAGTTCCAATCTATTCTCCCCTTTTTGTTTGGAAATGTTATAGCTAAGACCCCATCACTTCCATTTTTCCTTTATTCTATATTTCAACCAAAATAAAAAATAAGTATATTTTATTTGGAAGAATCTCAAAAAAGAAAAAAAATACATTCAAAATAAAGAAAAGACAAATCAATAAGTCTAATAGGTTTTTTATTTTTGGGGGGAGTGGGCAGGTCAATTTTTTTTTTGATAAATATGTTACAAAATAAATGAGTTACAGTACCTTGGGACATAATCCGAGAAGGAAAAAAAGCACAAAGGAAACCTAGACAAATATATACTTTCATAACAAACTTAGTAATATTAACTTTTGAATCACATTGCTTCAGTTTTTTTTAAGAACATGTGTCCTCCTATTAAAGGATTGTCTTCAATATATTGTTGGACACTAAATGTAGTCGCATCTTCCAGAAAATATTTAAACTTTCATTTTTCATGTTGTAAGAGACTAACATTTTCCACTAATTTTAACCCCTACTTATAAGTTACTTTAAATTTTAAATCAGTTTGAAGCCAGGGTCATTTGCGCAAAACACCTTTTCAAACATGAGTTTTAGGCCTAAATAAACTTTTGAGGGATGGCAAGTCAATTTTGCTCATGCTATACACCTTCTATTACACCTTTTTTTTTTTTCGGATGAGAAACAAAATTCATTAAGATATCAAAAGATCTTACATGTCAAGGGCCTAAAGCTAAAAAGGAACAACATTACAAATTGACAAGAAAGATAGGGCAAATTCCTGACGCAATAACTAAATTTTGAAAATAAAAAAAGGTTCAATAATGACCCTATATCCTGAAGAATTATATCAGAGTGTTGCCTCCAATTCTCCATTTCATAAAACCATTTTTTCCTGTAGCAATAAATAGTTAGTTGTTCCTTTTCATCAAAGATTAAAGAGTGGTCATTTAAAAATCCAAAACAGAGAAGCTCTAATCAAGCCCCAACATTGCCAATTGGTTCATTGGAATTGCTTTCCCCATTGCATGGATTACACTGATTGGCATTGATAGCAAATGTGAAAATTGATGATCTCAAAGTCCCATGTCGAGAAGGATCTGCAATGATGCTCCACCCATTTATAGAAATGCAATTCAAAGTTGAATTAGCATTAGTGACTCAATTACTACTGAAACTGAAAGAGATGTTGTTTGAAAAAGCAGTAACGCTTAAAGAGGATGCAACTCTAATTTCGTTAATCACAAGATCTAGAGTAACCTTCTTTAATTTCCTCTGTGAAGCAACTGGTTTCTATTAATCCACATCATAACAATGAGGTTGACAATCTTAGTGACTTTCTCCATGTGTCCATCATTATGAAGCCTAACAAGAACCTACTTGAACCAATCCTTAAAGGCATGTGTCAAACTAAATTGCTCTTAAAAATGGATAGGTGATCAACGAATGCTCTAAGGATTCATCTTAATTTCAACCAAATAAAGTAAGCACCTACTTTGAATAGTCAAATTGTGTCTATTGAGAATATCTACAGAAGGTATGACATCATTCAAAATCTTCCAAACTAGACGGATATCCTTTAAAGGTAGAGAAATAGATCATAATAAGAATTTCCATAACTCATCAAAGTGCCTCTGATAGGGTGATGACATTTTTTTAAAAAAGAAAAAAACCAAGAGCAGCCTTAAAATCTCCTGTGGGACTATTCAGAAGGGATATACGGATTTGTAAAATAGATCTGGCAACATGAGCTGAGTTAAAAAAAAAAAAGGTTTTCCCAAGAATATTTTATTGGAAGTCTCACAATAAACACATGAAAAAGCTTATCCGAATTTTGTCTGTTTTAATTCAAAAAAATTGTCTTCTAGCTCCGACATTTATCCCATGGGCAAACAAAATCAAGTAAAACCTTAAAACATTTGCCATTTATTGTTGACTAGCATTTATCAGATTAATACGCTAGTCATTAATGTTAATCCACCTGCAAGAAAAGTAGGTTCATATAATGAGTACAACAAGAACATCCGATATTTAGAAATATAATTCTAATATATATTACTCTCTCTCATTTTAAATATAAAACCTAATTAACTTTTTTTAGAAGATGTTAAGGAAGATAAATATATTAACTAGTTAAAGTATATGTTGTGTATCATATATATAAATTTATAAGTTGGATTGATTAATTTGGAGGAAAAAATAATTATAACTATTTTAAAATAATTTACTTAACTTATTTAATCTCTCAAAAAAAAGTCAACTGAATTCTATATTTAAGATTTGAGGTAGTATGACATAAATATCATATTAGTAAATTTAATAAAACAATTTAGAAATGTAATTATGATATATATGCAATAACAAATTTTACTTTCACGTATGAGCCTCCGTAATGGCTATGCAAATATCCAATTAAAAACTTAACAAGCATAAAGAATACTCATTTGTTGATTTGCTTATAACCTGAGCACCAAATATGAAGTGTGAATATTAAAGTTGCATGATTGAGAATTAATATTGTTTTTTTCCTTATAATAACGTATGAGTGAGGTTATCAAACTCAAAAATTTAAATAAACCCGTGACAAGTTCATAAATTCGAATTGTAAACTTTAAATCATAAATTCATAAGAGTTTACCTTTATTAATAAATAGGTGTTAAAAGTATTTAATGTCAAATCCCTCTTCCGACTTGACATTTATCAGAGTATTAAAGCGCAGTTCATAAATGAGTAAGAAATGGCGTGAAACAGTACTGATATATTAATACAAATTTGGGTACATATAACGTATAAAACATGATAGCACAGAATATTTACATAACCATAGCGTTTTAAAAGGGCGAATAACTAAGGTACATTAATCCAAAAAGAAAGTCTTCATTTGCACTAGTTTCGACCACTAGTATCCTGCTTCTACGTTCTTACCCTGAGAATTTTAACTCTGATGAATAAGGAACCGGAAGAAGGGTTTGACATTTTTGGTACCAGAGCAAAGCCGAAAGCCAAAAATTAGTAAACTCTGTTTTTCACAAATTGTGTGATTATTCATATACATTGTTTTGTTATGTTTGTGATATAAGAAATATTTGACCATGGTAGTGGTCGAGGACCCTTTGGTTGAGGTACTGAGTTAATTGATGCCATTTATTGTACCTAGTTGTGGTAGTAATCAATGACCCTCCAGCTAGAAGTATCTAGTCGAGGACACGCCGGTCGAGGTATTGAGATGAATTAGGACAGACAGAAGTCTAGTCCTTCAGTTGGGACAGACAAAGGTGTAGTCCTCCAACTGGTCATCTGTGGTCAGAAGCGGCCTATACCTTAGACAGATGTGTGTGTCATGTATGTTTGTATTTACCTCAGTCATGTAATATGGTGCATTGCATGTTTATTTGTCGCATATTTTATGAGGACAATTTGTTACTACTAAGATTATTTGAATTTCACCTTTTTCCCCATAAATGCAAATTTTACTCAGCTAGCTGGGTAAAAATTCTTAGGGCAAGAACGTAAAAGCAGGATACTAGTAGTCAAACCCAATACAGATGGAGACTTTCTTTTTGGACTAGTATAGCTTAGTTATTCATTTTTTTAAAACGTTGTAATTATGTAAATATTTTAGGTTATCTTGTTTAATACATGTACCCAAGTTCGTATCAATATATCAGTATTGTTTCACACTATTTTTTGCTCATTTATGAACTGCGCTTCAAAACTCTGATAAATGTCGAGTCAGAAGAGAGGTTTGACAAATAATATAATAATAAAGAAATAAAAATGGAAATAATTTAATTTAAATATGAATAATTGAAATTCAATCATCAAAATTTATAATTTATCATGTTCAACAAATAAATTTATGTAAAATTCATATATATAAAGCCATTGAATATTATTAAATCGAACATGAACATGAATTCAAGAGTGAATTGACATAATTTTATAAGGTAAAAATGTAAAATTTGTAAACTCGATCGATAGGTAAACTCTCGAGTTTTATTGAGTTTATTACTAGTATGAGTTTAAGTACAAATGTGACACCATTTTATAAGGTAAAAACGTAACATCAGTAAAATTGAAGAGTCAACCTGCGAGTTTAATAACAAAACGTACGAGTACTACTCTTGTCTTAAATTTAAGTGGGAGCTAACTCAAACATACTAATAGAAAGAGTTAATATAACAAATCAAACTTTTAATAAAGGGTTAATGGACAAATTTGACAAAAAACTATTTCACTAATGGCGCCCAACACAATTAATTATTTTTGGGTGCAAAAGTAGCAATTAAGATTTTTTTTGGGACAAAAATGGTAAGACCATTAAATACACTTAACGGCCGTTAAGTGTGGGTCCCAATGCTTATTATTTTAATATATTTTTATAAGGTTGAGGTGCAAATTTAACAACGAACTATTTTTTTGGGCACCAAAGACAATTATTTTTCGTTTATATTATATGAGCATTTAGGAAAATATAAGCATATATATATATATGATCATTTATATTAATACCTTACTTTATTCTTTTTATAAGATCATGTATAATATAAATATGAGCGTTTACATTATAACTAAAGGGATAAAAAGAAACTAAGAAGTTAAAAAATTTTAGATATTCACATATTTGTCTTTTTATTGACAAAACTTGATTTTATTTTGACCAGAATGGTG
>JBAGKO010000008.1:18045101-18056317 GCA_037177275.1 Acacia concinna
AGCACAATATATGATATTATTAAGTAATGCAATTTAGTTTTCTTAAGATTTTTTTAGGATTCTCCAAAATAGTCTTATAAATAAAAATAGAGGGAGTATATTATGATCTTTGTATCTTGTGTTTTGCATGCAGACAAAGTAACAGTAGTGGATGAAACAATGAACTACATAAGAATAATGGAGCAAACTTTGAAAAACCTTGAAAAGAAGAAGCTTCAACGACTTCACTCTAATGTTGGGAATAATCCTCCTACTACTTCAAGAGAGGCCTTCATAGCTGAACATGTAGCTTCTTCCTCATCCACTTCAACTCCTGCAAGCCCTCCTCATCATAATAATCAAAACCCAGTAGTAAAGTTCCAAACTTAGACTTCTCCGAATGTGGCAGTCAACATTTGTGGCCAAGAAGCTCAATTCAGTGTTTGCTCCAACAACAATCATAGCTGCCTCTTCACCAACATCTGCTGTGTTCTCGACAAGTACAGGATAGATGCTTTGTCTGGCCACATCACATGTGACAATAATGGCAGGTTCTATATGTTTCAAGCTCAAGTAAGTATATATGCATTATAATTTTCATGGTAAATGACGAGTTAATAAATTTCAAGTGAGTGTATTCATGAAGCCTTCAAGTAAAACTAGTTTAGATATCTTTTACTTTTATTATCAATTTGGAATTTAGAGATATCTGCATTGAATTTTTCGACAGAAAAATATCTATCATAATGGTACTTATAAGGGATTATTTCTAATTTGGATGAATCTTGCAGGTGACTAACAAAGATTTGAATTAGCCTCCACTGGCATTATCAGCAGAGGAAATATTCAAGCAAGCCGCTGCAGAAATTATTCAGTGTGTCTCTTAGCTTGAAATTCACCCAGCAAACTCTCTTGCCTTGTAAGCTTAAGATGTGATTCCTTATGGCGGTGTCTAAGAATATGCTTTCCTAGTCGCTTCTCATATATATTGTGCACTGTCTTTCTTTTACGTTCAATTAAATATCAGAAAACTAAGGAATATGGAGTATATAATAAATTAAATACCTTGTACGTACGATGCTAAATGAATTTAAAAATGGAAGTTCCACAAATAATTCACGGTTTTTTTATCATTGAAATCACAAACTTATATAGAACATATAAAAGTTTGAACTAGGCACAAATTTTTTTGTCCGTCAGCTTCTTACAAGAATAAAGTAATACTCATTCTATTTTTATTTATAAGACCCTTTTAGAGAATCCTAAAAAATATTAAGAAAGTTAATTACATTATTTTAAGATATTAAAGTTTGTCGTTTTTTTTAAATTATGTTGTTTGACTTATGAATTAATATATAATGTAATAAAATACAACATATGATATTATTAAGTAATGTAATTAGTTTTATTAAGATTTTCTTAAAATTCTCTAAAAGGATTTTATAAAAAGAAACATAGGGAGTATTATTTTAAAAGGCAAGATGCAGAGATCATGAAGGAAGAAGATAACGGAGATTGATTTTATATCTCAAATTTATAATTTATTTTTTAAATTATCCCTATCAATTACACTTATTAAAAAGTTTTCGTTAGTAATAGTTTTTAATGAAAATAATTAAATTAAAGGACACTTTAGGAAACTAAAACATATTTCTTACAAATAATGAAGTCGTAATTCTTTTTGCATGTTTGGGATAATATTAGGAAAGGCAAAAAAAATTAATTGGAAAAAAAATAATATAAGGATAGTGGCTGGACACACACATACATACTTCATCTATTCTTATTTATAAGACTTTTTTAGAGAATCTTAAGAAAATCTTAAAAAAGTTGATTACATTACTTAAAAATATCATATGTTGTATTTTATTACATTATATAGTAGTTCATAAGTCAAACAACATAATTTGAAGAAGATGATAAACTTTAATGTCTTAAAGTAATGTAATTATCTTTCTTAGGTTTTTTTTAAGATTTTCTAAAAATGTTTTATAAATAGGAACGGAGGGAGTATTCCAAAAGACTTGTTCAGGTTGAAACAATTTTCTATGGCTTTTAACTATGAGGGTTAGTATAGTTAACATTCAGTTAGATTCTTTAAAATATAGTCAGGGTCATGCTGCTAGCACTAAAACCCTGTCAAGAAGTCCATAGTGCGAAGAGATTAATCACTATTACTCCCTTCGTTCTTATTTATAAAATATTTTTTTAAATTATGTTATTTGACTTATAAACTATTATATAATATAATAAAATAAAAAATATATATAATATTATTAAGTAATATAATTAATTTTTTTTAAATTTTTTTAGGATTCTTAAAAAAGATATTATAAATAGAAACAAATGGAGTAGTTTATTATCGGCAATGGATACCCTAAGCCCAACGAAAAGAAAACTCATTATACTTTTTGGTTTTATGCCCACGTTTGAACTTTCTAAAATGAACTTTTCAATATATTATATAAATAAAATTTAAGAAAATGTTTACATTAAGTTCCTTAAATCTATTTTGTTGAGCTCTCTAATCATATGTAACTATGTGTTTTAATTTTAAATTATTATCAATTAACTATAAAACTGAATACAATAAATATGACATATGCTTATGTGTGATTGAAGACCTTGATGTAATAATGTAAAGAACTTGATGTAAGTATGGTTTTACAATTTATATTGAATTGACATTTTTGTAAAAGTCTGTCTAAACATAAATAATTTAATTTACATCAATTGAATTTTACCCTAATTTCAATTTACAAAATTCAATTAAGATAAAAATTATTTTTACAAACATCAATCCAAACAAGCTAGTTTGTCATTTGAGCCCTTCTACATTCAGAACCAGAGAAATATATATACTCCTTTAATTTGGTCCTAAAATATATTCTAAATTAATTTTTATAACTTATTAACTAATATATAATCTAATATTACACATAAGTATTTCATAGAGATAAAATAACATATGTTAGTTATAATTAAAAATTTTCTATTCACATGCATACGCGTAAATAGATATACATGCAGAGGATATATGCTATCCAGCTCATTTCATACATATACATGCATGCGTGTTCCTTGAGGCTATAATTTTGTATATTGAGGCAACCTCACGTTTCTGTCAGTAGTCCCTTCATTATCCATCTTGGCCACCTAACGTTATAAGTATCTCTCCCTGTTCTCCGTCTTGCCGCATGTCTCTGATCTTTCACACAAACACACTTCTTCCTTCATAATGTCGTCATCTTCTTCTGATCTCTCAAATTCATCAGATGTCACTGTGGAGAATTCCCTGAGAGGCATGACAGAAATCAGCTCATCAGTTGATCGCTGTCGTCAATCTCATACCTCATTAGAGAGAGACCGAAGGAAGAAGATGAGACTCTATCTCAGAGAACTTCAAGATCTGGTCCCTTCTGTGAATCATGTTAAGGTATATTTTTGTTTCAAGAGTTTCTTCTTCTTCTTTCTCCTTTGGCCCCAGATGAACATTTGTAACTGAAACAAAAATTTAATTCCGAGATCTCTCTTGCTTCTTCTTGTTCGTTTCCGCAGGCAGACAAGGCAACCATTGTTGAAGAAACTATCAAGTACATTAAAACCCTAGAAATCATTCTTAAGAAGCTGGAGAAAATGAAGAGAGAAAGACTCCTCCGAGCTGCAGCCAACCAGGGATCTTCTTCATCCATGGCTTATACTTCATCAGTTTCACAAAACCCCATAGAGTTTCAAACTTGGATTTTTCCAAATGTGGCAGTGAACATTTGTGGCGACAAAGCTCAGTTTAGTATGTGCTTTCCCAAGAAGGAAGACCTCTACGGTGAAATCTGTTGTGTTCTTCACAAGTATAATATTCAGATTTTAGTTGTCAGTATCACAACTAATAATTACAAAACCTCTTATAAGATTCATACACATGTAAGATTCAATCTACAGGCACAACTGCTTATTTTTATTTTTATTATTATTATTTTGAGGTGTTTAAGGTTTAATTTGTATCATTGTATTGGTGAATTTTGCAGGCAAAAAATAGGCCGAATTCGGAGGAAAGTTCAGAGGCGTATTCGTTGGAAGAAACATTCAAGAAAGCGGCAAGAGACATTTATCTTCTCTCTCATATGTGAAGTTTCTTCAAGAAATATTCAAGCTTTGGAGTGTCTTTTATGGCTCAACAAGTAGTGTTATGATTTGATTTGTTTTTGTTTTTAAAAATCTTTGATGTTGTCTTCTTTTGTATGTGCTTTTGCTTGTCTTTTTTAAATGTAATCTCTAGCAGTTTTTCCATCTAAATTTAATGAATTTTAATTTTCAAGTATCCAAATGTTTTGCCAATATTTTTACCACAAAAATTGGTCTTCTCTTCATTTATCCCATGAATAAAATCTAGTAAAAATTTGATGACAAAAAAAATCTAGTAAAAACTTAAAAACACTATGGATCATCTATCTGTTGTTACCAATTAAATTAAGTAACATCGGTGATCTCAGAGTCATATGTTGCTAATTATTCACGCTAATCCACTCCGAGAAGAGTAAGTTCATAAAATGAGGACAATTATACATAGAACATCCGAAATTTAGAAATGTACAATCATAAATTAATAGATATGAAATTAACATCTTCCATCCAAACAAAAAAAAAAGATATGAATTTAATATCTTCTATTCGTCAATCTGAGAAAGCAACTTAGAGTGCTAATAAGTAAAAACAAACTTTACTTTCAAGATGAGCGCCCTTAAAGGCTATCCAAAAATCCAATTAAAAAAATTGCAAGCATACATGATATTCTTTAATTAATTGGAATGAGTTATGATGTGCTTATTACTTAAGTAATCTGGATCCCCGTTTTAAAAATTGGGTGGTCTAGGATCAATATAATTTTTGTTTTTTTACATTTTTAGTAGTTTTTTATTCAAATAGATATATAATAATCTAAAATAAAAATAATCTTTGATGAAACTATAATTGGGTAAATAAATAAATAAATTTATTATGTAAAAATTATTAATTAAATATTTAAATTCAAATTATTTAAATCAAATGTGAAAAGTACAGATCAGATCTGATCGCCGCGATGAAAGCACCAACCTCGTTTCCTAGGCAATCTCAACAAACTATCATTATTCCTTTTAGGATGTGTATAACTTTCCCTCAGAAACTGCCATGCAAAGAGATTTAACTGATGATATCGACATATGTATTTATATATATATATATTGCTTTTCATGTGAGGCAGGTTGTGAGCCCCAGGCCAGGCAGTTACGTTTTGCAGAAGAAGAAGTCACTATATTCACACTCATACATAGGCCTTGCTTCTCATGTGAAGAACCATTCAACAAAGTTGAAAATAGCTGGCTAGGTTTAACAAATAACTTGTCTTTGTTTAGCCACCAAGTTCATGACAGTCCCTTTCATTGTCTGTGTTACTTATATATATATATATTAATTACTGGCTAATAAATTAGTTTAAACTCTTGAAGATGGAAAAACCATGTGAAGGGATGGACAGTTATTATAATAATAATTTCTTACCTTTATATATATATATATATCAGAGACTGTAGCCACGAAGTTCATGACAGTATTTACCTTTTTCATTTGTGTATTACTGATACTATAATAGTAATTATTTTAACTGAAGCTTTTTGAGGATGGAAAAACCATGTGAAGGTCAAACAAACCAAGAGGGCTTTACATGCAACTATAGCCCACTACTGTTGTGTTTACTAGGACCCTGCAGGGCTATCCTTTCATGCTTTAAAAAGGCTTTCTCTCATCAGCATCAACCTCTCACACTTCTCTCCCTAAAGCCAGCCATGTCTGCAGATAGGAAGAAGCTACCCATGAACCTTCCTCCTCAAAAGCACAATAATGACACTTCAAACGTAAGAGGGAAAGAGAAGGATATTACTAATGGTTCTGATGAAATAGACACTGCTGAGAGGGATAGGCGTCAGAAAATCAAATCTTTGTTTGCTGACCTTAATGCTATGCTCCCTCATGTTCCCCGCCACGTACGTACATTAATTACTATTATTTACTACTCTAACTTTTAATTCCAAGATATATCAAGTTTAAGGATCTCTTTATCATTCAGATCGAATACCATGATAGAGTATATTTTTTGTTAATGCCTTGTAGCCTAGTGATCGTGAGTTCAATCTCACTTGTCGTTCAAACAGAATCGCTATGATCTTTCTATGTATCTTTTGTCTTGCAGGCGGACAAAGTAACAGTAGTGGATGAAACAATGAACTACATAAGAACATTGGAGCAAACTTTGAAAAACCTTGAGAAGAAGAAGCTTCGACGACTTCTTCATTATAGTGTTGGAAATAATCCCACTGCTGCTACTTCAAGGGAGGCCTTCATAGCTGAACATGTAGTTTCCTCCTCATCTACTTCAAGTCCTCCTGTTAATAATAATCATAACCTAGAAGTAAAGTTCCAAACTTGGACCTCTCCGAATGTGGCAGTCAACATTTGTGGCCAAGAAGCTCAATTCAGTGTTTGCTCCAACAACAATAATCGCTGCCTCTTCAACATCTGCTGTGTTTTCGAGAAGTACAAGATTGACGTTTTGTCTGCCCACATCTCATGTGATGATAATAATCGCAGGTTCTACATGTTTCAAGCTCAAGTAAGTATATTTGCATTATAATTATGGAGTTATATATATATATATATGTCCAAGTTTATTATCTACATGTTCATTCAAGATTATTGCACCATAATTAACTACACATGCATATATATGGTACTAATTTAGGATTATTTGGATGAATGTTTGCAGATGAACAAAGATTTGAATCAGCCTCCAGTGGCATTATCGGCAGAGGAAACATTCAAGCAAGCTGCTGCAGAAATTATTCAGAGTCTCTCTTGAAATAATCTACCCACCAAATCACTACTCTAATTGCCTAGCTACCTTGTTGATCATTTGATGCATGCCTTTAATTAATCTTTATCGTTTTGATTTATTTTGTGTTTGATCTTTTAATTATGTCAACTTCTTATGATGTGATTCCATGGCAGTGTTTAAGAATATGCTTTCCTATAATAATTAAGTTTCTCATACATATTGCGTACTGTCTTTGTTTTGGGATAAAGTATAGTCCAACCTTTACCTTCCCGCTAAATACTAAATATGAGATAGCTAAGGATCGGAACATATGATACTGTCGACCATGCTAAGTGAACTAAAAAATGGGAGTCGCTACTCAAAATTCACGTTTAGTCCATGAAATCATAAACTTGTAAGAGCCTGGAAAAGTTCGAAGGTTTCACACACACACACACACACATATCCCTCAAATATATATATTGTTTAGTGATAGCACATGGTGATCTGTCTCGTCAGGAGCTTAACGTGATAGTAACTGTCGATTTTACACTATTAAGTTTTGTTAACTGACAAATAAGGAGATATGAGTATTATATTATCAAATTAATCTAATGAAGTAATCGAGAAAGAACATAAAAATTATTCTTTCTTATCTTAAATATAAGATTCAGTTTACTTTTTTTAGAAATATTAAAAAATATAATTAAGTTACTTAACATATTATATATAATGTATTATTATATTATATTTCAGTTCATAAGCTACATAAAATAGTTTAAAAAAAATTAACAACTTTAAGACTAGAGGTAGAACTGTACAAGAGATTGAACTCTTTACATCAGTGTTTTTTTGTCCTAAATAAATTCAATTCTTTCATTCCTAACTATATATGAACGCGATTCAAGCATATGAGTATATTGGTGAATCTTTCAGATAGTAAATGAAGGAATATAATGGAAATTAATAAGCATGGTTAAATGAACAACTGTGTAATTAATTTTGGGGAAAAAGAATTGAACATTTGGGAAGATCAAGTGTACAATAGATGTAGCTATTCGAGAAACATACTATAGCAGATGAAGAAATATAATGCAAATATAGAGAGAGAATTATTGCTGGTGGTACTGTAACCTAATATAAAGTTTTTTATGAATAGAAAGTTATAGGTTTGATTAGTCCATTAATAATTTTATACTGGAACCTAGAGGATAGCAAAAACATGCCATTTAATTTAAGCATAACTATGGAAACTTATATAAGCAAAAGTTGAAAGCTTCTTAGAAAAAGGGGAAGATCAAGAGCTTTTAGGATTATCTTGCAAACAAATTATCATGTGAAAACGTAATATTATATTATTAATTTATCTTATCAATTAATTTTGAAATTTGATATTTCCAAAAATTAAAATCAGAATTCAAAAGGAAAAAAGACAAATAAATACTCTCTAAACATTAAAAACCTTAAAAGATGACTCAAATTTGATAAATGACAAATGAGAGGCTCTGACTAAAACTCAACCGAGAATGACTAAAACTGAGCAGATAATGACTAAAACAAAATGACTAAAACTGACTAATTTTCTGCCCCTTATTTGTCATTTACTAAATTTAAGTTATCTTTTAAAGTTTTTAATATTTATAGAGTATTTATTTGTCTTTCTCCCATAAGATAAGTCAGTGCTTCCTATTTGTTAAATCCTTGATTTGACATATTAGAGGTGCATGGAAATAATAAATGTTCGGAAATGACCAAGTTGCCTGAAGTTATCGTCTGTCTCCTTCTCTCTCTTCTCTTCCATTTTCTTCCTTCTTGCCCTTCGCACTCTCTCCCCCACAATGACGCGACAGCTCCTCATATGAATCTTGAAATCAAGCATTCAACTAAACAAGTTTTTTGTTTTGTTTTGGTGAGTGTCATAATAATAGGACAAGGTGTAATACTTTCATAAAAAAGGATGTTTGGATATCTCTAGTGAGATATATAAATGGATCTTCTCTCTCTCTCTCTCTCTTCTCTCTGTGTTTTTTGGTGAACGGATCTTTAATTTCTATGTGAAGGGGAAGTAATACAGGTCTTCTATCTCATTTTTCTCTTAATTACAGCATGTTGTTGATAATGCAATGGCAAAGTATCTCTTCAGGTAGACATAGAAAATATGTACTCAACCTTTTAATGACAGCTTCTCTGTAATGTAGCAAGTCAAGCTAACTCTTTGTCGCTGTTATACAAATTGATTATGTTCCTTTTCCACGTACACGCATAGCATCGTAGTGAAGTTCCCTGAATTAGTGTTGTTTCAATTTTTGTGTGTTTTTGCCACAGCAAGACAAGTCTGGTTTCGAAACAAAGCTAGAATCGATTGAAAGTTTGGCACAAATTTTATAGTGGTATATCAAATGCTAAATTAACAAATATATATATATATATATATTAACAACAACAAATTCTAAATTAACAAGTATCATGTTTCACAACTTCAGATCTCACAAAACAACTAATGTCAATGTCTAATTGGAAGATAAGTCCACATTACTTTATTACTTGATACTTGTATTGGTAGTGTAATATGGTGGTTTTCCAATAAGAAACTATATATATGAGTTAGATATATACTACGGTTCTTTCAAAACAACCGCCATATACATATGTGTGTGTGTGTGTGAACGTTGTATGTGAATAACGGCCAAGTATAGTATTTTCTATTTTATAAGATCAATCATTTTCAATTTACCCTACAATCATTTATATTCAGTCTTCTAAGGAATCTTCTACTCTTTAAGGATCAATGTCCATCTGTTTATGATTTTATTTAATTTTTTTATCATAGAATATATTATTATATAATCATTTTTTGTGCATTACTATACGCATATGGAAGATTATATTATTAATATATTCTATAGGACAAACTTATTTATATAAACCATAAGAAATAGGGGATCAGACATTGATCCTGGAAGGGAGGAAGAATTGTCTAGGCAGCTGAATAAATGGAATGCAAAACAAAATGATGATAGTCGATAATTGCAAAATAAAATGCATGCTTCAATTAATATATTATTGAACAATTCAATAATAATATATAAAACATAAAACATGAGTAAAACATACCCTTAATTTTGCTACAGTGGACAATGAAAATTAGGGGAGATGGAGTAAGTTAGCATTGTCATCTTGAGCGATTGAAAATAAGAAACGTATGGGTGGATTTTTTAGGCAAAATTAAGGGTTGAGTGTAATGACAATAATATGTGAGACTTAGGATTATGGTTAAGTTGGTAAATTTATAAATAATTTGCAAAATTATTTAGATGATATTATGTATATTTATATAATTGTATAAATTAAAAAAGTTAAATAGGCCATACCTGTAGGCTTGTAGGCTAGGCTTTATAAAAATATACCTGGCCTGTTTATCTAAAGAGGCTTGACAATAAGCTTGAACTTGAGCTTGACCTATTTACTAAATAGATTATGTTAGGCTTTTGTGAGTTAAGCCGTAGGCCTCATGTTAGGGGCCTAGCCTATTTCCACCCTTAGGAGAAGCGTAAAGCATCAACTGCTAATAATAAAACAAAATTTTCAAATTGTCAGCAAGAACACAAAACCCACAATAGAAAACAAAATTTTAGCAATAAACAATCAACTTGTCATAATAAACTATACTTAAGGAAAGAAAGTTCTCACTTTTATGTGATTCACTGCAAAACTTACACAATTTTGAAGGATACTATACTGGAAAGAGCCTAAAATTAGCCATCTACGTATAGATTGATCAGCTTATTTCATCTACCATCACAACATACAACAGAAGGAGAAGAATCATGATTATTTCAACAACTATAGAGAGGAGAATCAAGGTAGGGATTCTGGAAAACAATGGTAAAAGATGTTCGATGAGAGTGCGGGATGAGGAGGTTTGTGGAGTTTGAAATGTAACACCCTACTTTCTTACTTAGTCCTTCGGGATTAATTAGTAAGGACTTTGAACCACAAAGCCAGGTTTGATCCTAGAAAATAAAACAATTTCATAAATAGTTTGATAAATTAAATCCAAACACAGGGTTTGATCCTGTAATGTGAATGGATTTTTCTGAATAAATTTAACACTTTTAAAATCATTAGTAAAAAATAGTTCATCAGTGGTTCAAACTCTTTATATTAACCCCTTTACTGTACTAAATTGTATTTGGTGGTAATAGAGTTTCTTTTCTCTAACAAATTTATTCTATCTTCCATCTTTCACTTAATTACTTACTAAGTTATGGATTCTTCATACATTAACCGTAACTACATTCTGAATTATACTTAGTAATTATATAGCTAATTTACTACAAAAAAAAGCTATTTTGTAGCGTTTCATTTGTAGCGGTTACATAAAACCGCTACA
>JBAGKO010000008.1:18067836-18079432 GCA_037177275.1 Acacia concinna
TATTGAAGAGTTTATGATATGTATATTAATAGTTCAAGCCAATATTAATTAAAAGTCATTCATCACGAATTTCCATTGTGCTTTAATTTACAACATATATATGGATTTAGGCTTCGATACATAAGATTATAACCTAATTTGCCTCCTACAATTAGTTTGTATTTATGTTTTGATCTCCAATGTGTTGGCTGGGGTGCCAAACATGTTGCCCTCCAGTATTTAATATAAGATATATCAACTTTAATGAAAGAAGTTGAACAACAAAGTGGATTTATATTAGCCTGTTCTTGAATATGAACTATTTCCTTAGCTTTTGATTTTCTCCAGTTAAACGGTATATATTATATGTAAAGTGATAGAATTGTATTTTGGATTCATATCCAATTATCTATCCATTTTAGTCTGATCTATACACATAAAGGGGAAAGATAAATAAATGGTTTAGTTATTCGTGATCATATAGATAGATGTAAGAAATGTAACACTTGAAATCAATTATATATCTACAAAACTAAAAACTGTTGTTTACTTCAAACAAATTGAATTCTTACATAAAATGAAAGAATGAACCAAATCAAAGAAGGAGAACAAGAAAGAATTGCATGCAGTATTATGTACTGATCATAAACCTTAAAAAAAAAAAAAAAAGGAAATTTTGGAGTTTAAGTTTCGAAAGTATATATGGAAAAAGAGACAGCATCGTCAAAAACAAAAACTCAAAATGGTACTACAAGTTCGCTGCATGCAAAATCGTCAGAGTTTCCGACGCAATCTTGAGGCCACGAATCCCGAAGAAGCTTCAGCAACATCTTCGCCTTCCTCTTTGCCCTCTCTGTACAATCACTCTGTACCAGCAATAGCAGTGGCGTTAACACACGCGCCGCCACCGCCTCCCTCCGGCTCTCCTCCGATTCTGAGCAAAGAGCCAATAGCGCTCCCGCAGCGTGCTCTGTTGCCCTGTCCGATATCTTCAGTATTGTTTTCACCAGCTGCGGTACCGTCAGAGCGTGCTCTGCAAATGCGGCGAGCCCCTCCGGAATTCGACAGAGCAACTCAATCGTCACCAGAGCTCTCTCGGCATCGCATTTCTCGAAGTCAGCGAGCCGGTCGATGAGGATCACCGGCGCGCCAGCGGCAACCGCTTTGCGTCGTGTCTGTTTCGGCAGGCACAAAGCGAACAAGGCCCTGATCCCAATCTTGAGAGCGCGAGGGTACGAAACCGGACTCTTCAAGATATCAATCACTCCTCCGTAGATTTCATCGACATTGCTGATTTGTGAACGCAGCTCCTGCGAACGAGTCCCCCTCACGACGGTCTCAATCAGTGCGGCCGAGTTAACTCGGACGTCGAAGGAGGAATGAAACATCAAACGCGACAAATACTTGATTCTCTCTGTTTCTGATGCGATGGAGACGCATTCAGATTCGGCAAGTGAGAAACAAACCAAAAGTGCGAGCGACTCGTGCTTCAACTCAAAACAAGCCGAATTGGTATCAAAAAGGATATGGACTAAAATCCGGGGCACGTTGTAAGATCCAATGAGCGAACGATTCTTGTCCGAGTCACTAGCGAGTCCTCGGAGGCGTCGCAGGGCAGAGATACGTGACTGAGAACTGCTCGTCTCCGACGAAGCTTGATTCAACAACGTCCGAACCAGTGAAGGGTGGGCGGGTTGGATCGGACTTGGGATCTGTTCGACTCCGAAATCGCGATTGGAAACGCACCAGTCTTGGATAAGGCGGCGAAGAGTGTGGTTAGGGATGAGAGTGGAGTCAGAAAGAGGGGCTCTGGTGACGGGGCAGGTGGTGTTACCGGCGGCGAACCAAGACTGGATGCTGGTTCGGTCGTAGGTCTGACCCGTGGATATAGTAACGGGTTCGCGCATGAGCTCGAGGGAAATGGGGCATCTGAAGTGGTATGGAATCGAGACTCTTAAATCCAACGGCTCTAAATTCACTGACATATTCGGTGTATGGCTTCTAAAGTTGAGTGTGTAGAAGGAGGAGGAATAATATATAAGAAGAATGTAAAATCTGAAGGCTCTGCAAAATCTGGTGAAGTATGTCGGTATTTGGTTTTCTTTTCACAGTGAATATGAGGCTGAGGATGAGGATGAGGATGAGATGTGCGAGATGATATTTAACATGAAGGCCTCCTCCAAATCACACGTGCCGTGTGGGACGATAACACATGTTCGGAGTCAGGTATGGGCTGGTCAATTGAACAAATATACGCTAGGCGGGTCCCACATCTGCCGCCTAAAATAGTACAGTACTACCAAAATTTAATGAGAATGTCATTTAAGTACAAATAATATTAAAGTTGTATAAATTATTAATGATAACTGATCAACTTATTAATAATATTTTTTTTTTAATATGAAAACTTTTTTAATATTATTTTTTCACTTGAGACCTATATAATATTCTCTCACTAATTTACATACAACAAAACTTATGTCTCATTGTTTATATATGTCACGGCAAGTTCTCTATTCATGTATATGACTGTGTATTACCTTTTTCGTATAGATTTCTAGTTAAAATTTTAAAATATAGGATATATAATTATGTGTAATTGAAAAACTTGATATTTAAATTACTCCATCTGATCATAAATATAAGATCCAGTTCACTTTTTTTTTTAGAAATTAAAAAATCAAATACATTACTTAATCATATCATATATTATGTTTCATTATATTGTACTTCCTTCAGTCTTAATTATAAAGGTTGGTTGATTTTTTAAAAAAAGTTAAGGAAACAAAATAAATTACTTAATCATATTTTATGTTGTATTTTATTATATTATATGTTAGTTCATAAGTTAAACAAAATAGTTTGAAAATAAACGATTAATTTAAATGCTTTAAAGTAATCTAATTATTTTTCTTAGGATTCTTCAAAAAAGTCAACTGAGCTTTATAATTAGAACTAGAGGGAGTATATAAGTTTTTAATTTAAATAAAATAGTTTGAAGAAAATGATAAATTTAACTAATATGATTAACTTTCTTAATATTTTTTAAAAAAACCACGTATTATATTTAAAACTAGAGGTAGTAGTTATTTATAATAAAAAGTGTATTGATTTGCATTACTTTAACTACTCTTTTATATAAATCTCCATGTATTATATGTAATCAATTGAAAAAAAAATTGAGAAAAGTATTATTAATGTTGAAGACACATAGTATTAAAATCTTATACTCCCTCTAATTTTTAATATAAGAGTTAATTGACCCCTTTTTTTAGAAGTTAAAAAAAAAATTACTTAATCATAAGATATACTGTGTATCATTCGATTATATATCAATTTATAAGTCAAGTAATTTAGTTTAGAGAAAATGATAAATATAAATATTTTAATGTAAATTATTTAACTTCTTTAATCATTTCAAAAAATCCAAGTTGCTTCTATATTAAAAACCATATGGAGAATTACTTTAAGATCAAAATTAACCTTCTAACTAACTCCTATTAAGACCAGAGAGAAGAAAATCTTTCATTAGCTTAATCTAATGCATATTAACCCATTGATGTGTGATGTCTCTCATTGTTAGTACTAATAATAATAACTGCAACATAAATAAAACAACCTTGCTTTAATAAGTATATTATACATATTCTCTCTGTTAGATTGAGTGTAAGAAAATTATATTTGTAGATAGTATAATTTCCTACAAATTTGTGTATGGAATAAAGTGTGTGTACATAAAATGTAAATTGTATTTTCTTTTGTGCATTACATTAATGTTAAAAGAATAATTTGTGCTTGTGAATTTTTCATAAGTTTTATGTAGTGTTAATTAAAGTGATTATTGTGCATTTATATAGAATTCAAGAAAAAAAAGTTGTATAATCAACAATTTCATTCCATATAAATACTATCTCACGTTATAAATATAAGAGATAGTTACTCCTTAATGAATGTGTGTGCAATTCTATCAAAAAAAGAAATGTATGTGTGTGCAATAACTGGAGACTCTTTAGAAAAAAAAATTATAAATTTAGGAGATATGGTGGAATGTGGTTTTATATCAAGAACCAAATCCAATTTTCCAATTAATTGCTATATTAAGAAAAGGAGGTGATACTTATTACATTTCACATTGATATATTAATATTGAATATCACTTCACTTAGTGAGATTAAAATTTTACTGTTGTTGTATATTTATATTGAATATTATTAATTTTTTAAAGTGTTTTAAAAACAACCTATATCACCCGTTGATTTAGTTGGCAAGAAGTTTACTCATTATCTATACGTCACGAGCTCAAATCTAGCTACCATGTCAGTCCTGAGGCCTTGAAACTTTCCCTCAATGAAATAAATCATAGTCCCTAAAAGCTGAAGGAATAGCAGAATACAGCTTGGGAGAGGGTTGAAATTTTGTTATGAAAACATAAAAATGCCGTTTGACCAAAACTTCGTCTAAAGAAATTTGAATTCATTAAGTCAAGCCCATTTTTGGCCGAACAATTAAGTCAAGCCAGCTGACAATTAGTTTATTGAATCTAATTAAATATACCTTCATAATGCATTATTTTAATTGATTCATAATAATTATAATTTGAGCGAATTTATTGATAATTACATATATATTTCCTCAGTTCCTATTTATAAGACCATTTTAGAGAATTTTTAAAAAAATCTTTAAAAAGCTAATTGTATTATTTTAATACATTAAAGTTTGCTATTTTTTAAAATTATATTGTTTGATTTATGAACTACTATATAATATAATAAAATATAACATATGATATTATTAAGTAATATAATTAATTTTTTAAGATTTTTTTAAGATTCTTTAAAATGGTCTTATAAATAAGAACAGAGGGAGTATATATATAATCATAAAAAATTAAGATTGATAATTTTTTGAATGATAAATTGTTTGTTGAGCCCCGGACGTACGGCAAGTGTTGCATAAATGGAGGAAATTAAAGCCTAGTGTTGTCTGGAAAGGGCTTACAATATTAATTAGTCATAGCATGCTTCTTCCTCGTAGCTAATTAACAAAGCTTTTAAGATTTGATAGAATAGTAATAATAATGGAGAAAGAGTCGGTTAAATAAAAAGTTGATTACTTGCTTGACTAAATGATACAGCAGCTGTCACCGTACTCCTTTTGGAAAATTGAAATAATAACAAAAGAGAAAGATAGAAATGGAAGCAAAAAAGTCATATTAAAGTGGCAATCAATAAATCAATTAATCTATCAAAAAGAAAGCATATGGAATGTCAAGCTCTTGAAAACAACTTGTAAATGTATGTGAGCTACATCTCACTTTGGTGATTGCCGATTAGTGATTACAACTGTAAGATGAAAGACCAATTCAATTTACACGCATTCCCTATTTGTACGTAATAACCTAACCTACCTAGATTCTTTTTTATTATAATGAAAACTCAAGGAAATATCACCATGATTTGCTTCTGTATATATCATCACACAATAGCAAAGTAATTATGTTATTTATAGTTTAATTAATAACAGAGTGTTTAAGCATTTTGTATAATCGATTCCTGAAAAAAATGTTTAATGATTAAATTTAATGTTTCGTAATTATTAAAATTTCTTCATTGGTGGTTTCTTTTTTCCCCCCTTATATAAATCATTTCCTTATCTACTGTGACAATTTAAGGGTGTTGAGGGATGATTTATAATTTTTTTATTAATTTCCATTTCAACTAATAATTATTGAATAGTACAAATGCACATACGGCTATAACTATAAGCTAAGGCACTTGATATATCTTGCAAAAATCATGAATAAGTATGTCCTAAAATATAACAAATAATGTACTATATATCCTGATATGTATAAATCAAAATTAAAATCAATCGATGTTCATATATTGTTTTCCTATTATTGGGTTAAATTAGTGTATATGGAAATATGATATGAATATTATAAGAATGTAAGAATTGATGAACAAATGTGAAAAGGGATGAGTCAAAGTGGAGTCCAGGTTGGGTGGGCACTTATTTTCTATTGAAATTGAGAGGGAATGACAAAAAGCTTCATGTGGATATAACATTAATTATAATGTCATTGATTAAGTGGTGGGACCCATTTTCTCCACGTCCTTAAATTTCTCACACCCACATCATCCTCTAACTAATTTTACCTCATACTACTCCAGTATTTATTATATTCACTCTATAATTTACTTTCAGCATGCTATATTGAGACTAATAAAACTTTAAACCCCATTAATTCTGTCTTAAAAATTAATAAATTTTTGATTTTACTCTTATTTAATATACATGCATGCATGATGTCGTGTGAGAACAAAATCTACATAATAATAAATGAAGAGTAAAATGGCATATGAAAAAAATTAAAAGTTTTAAGGTTGCATTTAACACCTTGAAATATTTTTCTAATTACACCTGACATTGTGAAATATTTTGTAGTGCATCCAACATTTTAAAATGTTTTTTTACACGTATTCAGTAATTCAAGGAAATTTTTTGTATATCCATTACTGAGAAGTTTTTTTTTCTCATCTGTGCCTAATACCATAAAATATTTTTCGATGCATCCAGCATCAAGAGACAAAAAATATTTTAGATTGTTGAATGCTTCTGAAAAATATTTTAGGGTAGTGAATGGACATAAAAAAAAATACTGAATTAATGTTGTAACTTATAAATATAGCAACAAAAAATCCTCTCCCTGCCTTATAAAACAGTAGAAGATGAGTATTTGAATCAATTCAAATGAAATAAAACTTTCAATATTATCATTTATGATAAGACCAACTATTTAAATATGTGTTATAAAGGACATTTTTCTCTACGTGACCATTTTGTGATGCGCATGACTTAACCTAAACTATTTAATGAAATAATATCATCTTTCAAATATTAATTAAAGTAGTTGCTGCAGTTTCCCCCCGTTAACTTAAGGTATTGTTTTTATATTAAGAAGGAAATAGTAGTTATATATATATATATATATATAAGTTAGTTGACCAAGTCATAAAAAAGAAATAGAGAGAAGTTGTTTATGGTAATGGCATGCATGCAACTGCCAACTCGACAAAGGCAAATTAAAAAACAAAAGGTAAAGAAGCTTTAGAGAGAGTGAGCATTCACGAAAAGAAGAAAAAGAATAGGACCGGAGGTAGTATTTTATATATATATATATATATATATATATTCTCCATATGCGCATATGCCGCACTCTTATTCATTAACTAACTTAAGTTTTTCTTTTCCTTCTAAATTTATTTTTTAAAAATTAGAGGGCATACACTAACATGGTGATGATGTTATAACGCCATATAGAACCTAATATGTTGATGTTATGGTATGATCAAATCCATAACCTCATACTTATAAGAGAGCTATAATGTTATTGGCTAAAAGGAAATTATTCTTAAACTCCTCAATATTTAATAAATACTCTATTAAGTCTTAATTATAAGATCTAGGTAGCCTTTTTAAAGAATTTTATAAAAAAACTAATTACATTACTTTAAAGTATTCAAATTTATTATTTTTCTTCAAACCATTTTGTTTGATTTATGAACTAATATATGATATGACTAAATAAATTATTTTGTTTCCTTAACTTCTCCAAAAAGGAGTCAATTTAACCTTATAATTAGAACCGGTAGGAATAACCAATTAACCATGTAAATAAATCAAATATAAGAATAAAAAAATTGCATTCTGTTGTGAAAAGAACAATCCTAGTACAAACAAAAAAGCAGTTAATTGAGCTTGGGTAAGTGAAATGAGCTAGTATATCACAACAACGTGATAAATTAAAGTTTATTAGGTACGGTTCCCAACAAAATTATTACTAATCTTTATAAAGCAAAGAGCGAAGTTTCCTTTGGTGAAACCTGGGGATAACTGGAGGCGGCGCGTGTGTTTACCCCGTCAGATTCAGATTCAGATTCGTTTTAAATTTACAGCTGTACTGTCACTTGCTCACCACCATCCTCCACCACAATCTATTTTGATTTAGTCCCATATACACTCAGTCCAATAGTCCCATGCATTACCCTATATATACACCATCTCTTTCAATTTAACAATCATTTTCATATATGCCCCACACACACATATGGAGGTGATAACATTAAATTACGCACACAAGGGGGAAAAAAAGCAATTAAAATTTTGTGGAAGATACTAATTAATTAATGTTTTAAAAAGTAAATTTGTCAGATTGTTGGGATGATACAAAATAATGAATATATATTATTCCAAAGCTAGATATGGGTAGGCTTATATATTGCATGAAATTTGAAACATATATAAACCATATATTATTCATACATTATGATGATGGTCAACTTAACACACACAATCTTAATATATAAAATGATCAAAACTTTCATACAGCAAATATTAAAATCTTAATCCGTTTATGTATTGCATAGCTAGGGTAAGAATTGTCAAGTCTTAAGAACCAATATATAATAAAATAAAACACAACATATGATATGATTAATTAATGAAATTAACGTTTTTAATATTCTCTAAAAAAGTTAACAGTCATCATTAGACTGAAGGGAGTATATATTAAGTTGAGATTTATTACATTTGCTTATATTAGATTTTAGGTTAGTTTAGACTATGGGTTGCCTATATAAATGCTCTTACTGAACTCATTGACTAAGGATTAAGAACTAAATAATATTCTATTGTTTCCTCTCAAGTTTAATCATTCATATTCTAACGATCTAATTTGTGACATTCACAAAATACAGTATCGATTTGTGAAGATAAGATAAACTATTCTGTTATATATATGTATATATATATTTTTTAAATACACCACCATTTTCTTATAATTAAGCACACCAACACTAAATTGATATGCTCAAGGTATTTGAATTTTGATCAAAACTGAAATTCATTAAATATGTGCCCGTCTACTTAATTAAATCATTTAAATTGAAGAACAAGAATAAATTTTACTCTCTTTAACCTGGTATTGTCACTTTCACTTTAATGGAAAGAGCATATAATCAAGGAGCAAGAAGCATTACTTTATAAAGTAGTGATCAATAATTAAAACTTTACACACCCTTCTTTATTTACTAATAACTATTTCTGATATTTGTTGTTTGTGGTTTTGACGAAGTCATAATTGAAAAGGAAAAATTACCTAATCACACCCACACACAAGTGGTGAGGAAGGTGCAATGAAAACAATTTCAATCTGCCAATTAATGCCATGCATGTAACTAGCTATAGACGGGAAAAAAAACACTAAAATTAAAGAGATTAGATAGATAGAGTATACACCAAATTAGAAGAAGCATACATGTGAGATTACAAGCAAATCCAGCATATGAAACTCCCATTTAAAAGAGAATTTACAGGTCATTAATTAGGCGATAGGGCATTGGCATGAGCCAATAATTATTTTAAAATATAGTGATATGAAAGTTTTCCTATAAGTGGGAGTCTTTGGATTTGATCACTCGATCACCTTAGATTGATACCATCCACTTATCTGCGTCTGATTTTTATTTTTTTAATTAGAAGGTAGCCACTAAGAGCTTAAAATGAAATTTTCATACCATTAGGTAATAGTGCTGCTCAGTCTAAATAAAAAATAAATAAGGTTTTGGTTAGCTGAAATGAAGAGGAAAGTTGGAAGGAATTGAAAGAAAGGTAGAGGGTGCATGGAGGTAGAAGGGGGATGTGAAGTAATGATGAGAGGTAGAGGATTGAGGTTGAGCGAGCTTGAAGGGGTCAAAGGTAAAGGACAGAGCAACCATAACATTGACATGTGTGTGTGTGTGTGTGAAAGAGAGAGAGAGAGATTGTGATTTTAATGTCTCTTTGTCAATGATTCATTGGATGCTCCACCTTAATTAGCTTAGCTTCCGGTCTGTCTTTGTTCCCAAATCTTCCTCCCTTTCATTCTCCTCTCAGCCCACAAAATATCATATCTTCAAACCAATCTTGCAATGATTTCATTCTTACGTAACACTGATGTATATAAAATACGCATAAATAAATAAATTATTTATGTCAAAAGTTTGTTGAAACTGGTTAAACCTAATGAACCTGGAAAAAATATATTTTCTCTTCTCCTAAATGTACGAGGTATTTAACTAATTTGCACATATTAAAATATAAAGTAAAATGATCAATTTGAACAAACATGACTCACTAAATATGTTGAAAATGGTACTCCAAAATGAGTGCACAATCCGAGTCACGTCCACTGATATTGCCCTAAAGAGATATTCCGCAACTACCGTCGAAGTGGAAGCGGCACTGATCCCCAGGATAAAACGGACTCTTCCTACAATAAACAGGGCGAACAAAACAGCAAAAGCGTAAAACAGAAACCAGCAGAAACTGAAGACGAAGAGAGAATGCTTCAGAGGAGAGGAGAGTGCTCGATGGTTTAGAGCTGAGTGTCTTGGACTTCTGCACAATCTGCCTTTTATAGGCGATCATCTAAGGCACATGTGGGCAAATTTTTAAACCATGAATAAATGTACGGTTACTTCATTTTGAAATCAAACCATTAGTTTCTTCCATTTCTGAATTAATCCCATCGGTTTCTGCATGTTGGAGAATCAAAACAGTCAAGCAAAATTAAATTGTGCAGTTTTCGCCCGTTGGGAAAAACGTTTAGCAAGCTGAAGACTAAATGCAAAATTTCAAAACGAAATTTATATCATTTCCGGAAAGCCAAAATCTAAAAACAAAATTTAGAAGTTTTCTGGGAAGCCAAATTTCCAAATAATAAATTTAAGATTTTTTCAAAAAATAATTTGGTAAAAAATGCCCAGACCTTATTTACTCGTGCGCAGGGGGGAAATCGACGGATTTCAACTGCGCTTGCCAACTGAAGGCCCATCGTTGTGCGCGCGAGCCCACTCTCCCCTTAAGCCCTTTTACAAGCCCATTATCTCATGGTATCTTATATACCATAAAACTCCCTCTTTCCCAAGCAATGTAGGACTAAATTCCTACTTGACACACACACACATACAAAAGCCAACAGACCCGACCCACTACAATTTTACAACCCAAATCAGACTCGCCGCTAAGCTATCACAGCCAGAAACTTTAAGCGATTGTTCCGGAAAATATTTTTCTGGCGATCTTCACAGTGTTATCCACAGAAATTAAACATATGGCAGGGCACAATCTCACAAGGCAAAAACAATTGAAAACATTTTAATCCCAAATAAAAATCTGGACATTGCCCAAGATTCAAAGCAAAATTCAGAGTTGCAGAACTTTGATTTTGAGGTTAAAAACTGAAGCACATTGGTAATACGTCTGGGTATGCAATATAGATATATGCGCAAAGTTCTCATATTAATAATTAACGTGCAGAAAAAATACTAGGCAGAGGAGAATCGAAAAACCTGCTTTGATACCACATGTTGGAATAATCTAAGTAATGATATATAAATACCGTAAGAGAATTCTACAAGAGCAGCAGTTGAAGACTTGATGTGAAATACCTCCGGCCATAGTTAGTCAAAACAACCCATCTCATTATCTGAAATAATAGAAAATATAAACAATAATCTAGATTAGAATGAGATGAGGATTCTTCTAACGGGAAGATTGTGGCACAGTGATGGAC